>JASSUY010037069.1:83598-109647 GCA_032466535.1 Forpus xanthops | reverse complement strand
TCTCATCCTATCTTCATACAGGAGGTGCTCCAGTCCCCTGATCATCCTTGTGGCCCTCCTCTGCACTTGTTCCAACACTTCCATCTCTTTTTTTATGCTGAGGACACCAGAACTGCACACAATACTCCAAGTGAGGTCTCACAAGAGCAGAGGGGCAGGATCATCTCCTTCAACCTGCTGGTCATGTTCCTTTTGATGCAGTCCAGCATACGGTTGGCTTTCTGGGCTGCAAGAGCACACTGTCAGCTCATGTCCATTTTCTCATCGACCAACACCCCCAGGTACTTCTCCACAGGGGTGCTCTCAATCTCTTCTCTGCCCAACCTGTAGTCTAACATTAATGCTCCCTTCAATTCCTGACTGCTGCTGAAACTTAAGGTTCTGTTAATCTGTTTCTAAACTGGGGAACCAGTGTGTTTCCAATGCTGTACAGCAATGAACATTTTTGTAAAAGCTTATCTTGTATTAACTTCTCATTCATGATCTATCAAAAGTCATAGTACCTGACAACTAGCAGAAAAACCACCAGGCAACCACAATACACAGTTTTGTTAACAGATTTTAACTGAATCTCAACTGTTTAAATCTTTTGCTAATCTGAAAGGAAAAAAATCTTGAGGACTCTTGACACAAGAAGGAGCATGAAAATCTTAAAATATGCATTTGTTATACAGTTAAGTAACAGCTTTGAATGAGTTAGGACGCATTACATAGATTTCCCACATTTTGATGGAACAAAGGAAGCATGGAGACTAAGTATTTTAAGATAACAGACACAAGATGACAAAAAAAAAACAAACTTTGCAGTATAATTCTCTAGAACAACTTTATCTTACATGATAAAATAAGTTCTGCCTTCAATATTGAAACTGAACTGGAATTAACAGGAAGTGATCTATAAAACATGTAAGAACTGCTGATCTTAAGCAGGTCAGACCACAGTCTTCTGGATCTCTCAGACTGTGTACACCCTTAAAGCTCTCCACTCCCATGAAATTGTACAGGCAATGATGATTAGCTGCGATTGAGGTAAAAGCCACAATTATACACTAAGCAAATACTGCATCACTTTTGGAACACATGAAACCGTATCTCTTTAGGTCATGAAAATGTTCGAGCACTGAAACGTGCAGGGCCTCTGCAGGGCAAGCCTCACAGAGACAAGTGGGAACTGCAAAACACTTCAGAAAATAGAAAGGCAATGGGTTTTGCCAATAGACAAGTAGGAAGGCACTAACCCAAAGAACAACCAGAGGAAAGAAACTCTGTATTTTAAAAGGTGTAAGATGTAATCTTAAAGAGGAAAGAGAAGATAATCAATTTAAACATGAGATCAAAAAACAAAACTATTGATTCAGTAAAGTTTTGAAAACTTAAATGAAGCTTAACAGATTAGATTCATAGCAAAAAGGGAGTAAAAGCTATGCAATAGAATATACTGAGAGGTCAGAAACACATATTTAGAAAGCAGTGAAATTATACAAAAAAACATATAAAAATAGTAAGAAGGAAAAGCACAGTTTCTCAAAAAGAATGCAAAAGCCTCTGCTGTGTTTGTATACAGGCTACTATTCTTTAAGGGATTTTATTTATTGGTAAGCACTCCCAAAACAAACTACTTAAATTGTCCTTCTTACAACTGTTCTGAGACATCAGTATCTGAACCCTGCCTAATTTCCTCCAGTTCTGAGGGAAACTCCAATCTCTATTACATCCCAGGCTAATTAAACCCACCTGTTAATGCAATTCAAGACTGATTCTCCAACACCAAGCACAAACTTCAATTAACCAGATGACGAAAGGACTATTCAAAGAAGAAGCCACAATTCCTCACTTAGCTTGATCTTCTTGAAAACCACCACCTTACAGTAAGTGACTGTGTGAACAGATACTATTCTGTAGACATCAAGATAGAATTAAGACACTATCTAAAGTGATTCTGGAATGTTCTAAGCTTCAAGATTCTGATTTTGCAATCCAAATAGCTTTCTGTAATTTCTATGTTGTTTCTTCACCTTCTCCTCCTTTTAAAGAGGTAACACTCAATCCCTAACATCCACTTTTCTGTGACAACTGCAGAATTTGAACAATGAAACGTCAGAAATCATGCTTTGACAACTTCAGGGAAGGCAGTTCCCACCATTCCCTAGTACACCCAGGCTAGAGGTAATTAAAAAATTAAGATCATGACTAACAAGAAAAATGTTGCTTCGTATTGCCTAAAATGCACTCAGCATTCAGTGCAACATAGGCTGGGTGAATAGAGTAGAGCCTCTCTGCAGCAGATGACCAAAGGCCAACCTCAGACCCCTGGGCCATTACCAGCACTTTCACAGAACCTGGTTAAGCACTTGGAAAAGCTGCACTTACTGTCACAGAGCTTAAATTTACAGTACAGTACTGTACCAATAAGATAGTTGTCTTTTTTCTTTGCCTGTAAGCCCAAAATCCTAAAATACTAGTTTCAAGAACACTTTATGCAAACTTCTATAAAGCCTATATTAAAATCAGAATAGGCTCTTGACAGTGGAAGATGATTTCATAAACTGAGAATTGAAGCATACTAAATTTGCTCCTCTGTTTCCACTTGTAGCATGAATGAACTCACCTGTAGATTACTATGAATTACTATTAAAATATGCTGTGATACATACAGAACAGGAAATAAATATAAGTTTCTGTAATGGAGCTACAAGAAGTTATCTGTGCCAAGAATTCATGAGTAAAAAAGAACAAATGTCCACAGATCAAGCAACAGAATAAAGATTTTTCTATTTTATCACTGTTGAAAAATAAAACCAATCCTAATAGCTCATATTCAAGCAAGTCCTAAAGTGTTCAAGTTATAGAACTACCGGAGGGGAAAAAAAAAGTACCAAGCTGGAGAGTAGACTGCCAGTATTCACACCCCCTTCCCCCAAATCAATGCACACAAAACACCCACCCACCATGCCAAAGGTTAAGTCATTTAGTCAAGTTCAAAGATCTTCAAAGAGTTCTTAGATCCAGATAAGCCCATATGTTACCAAAATTCTGTGAAAAGCTATTACTTTCCAGTCTGCTTTTCATGTCTAAGTTACAGAACACACAGATGCTTGGCATCACTCAGTCTCCCTAAATTCTCACACCAGATAATCAAGGCTCACCAATAACTTTCCTATCTAAAATCCTAAGAAATGTCTTTATTCCATCAACACTTAGTCTACTTGTAAAAATTGAAAGTATCCATAAAAGCCCATTCAGTTACTGCACAATAAGTGTTAATTTGCTAATTTCTTCACAGGTAATCAATTAAAATGTAAAATATTGGATAAAATTAGTTGCACTAAATTTAACAGCTGCTCCATAAGCATAATTAGTTTCACAAGGGCCATATGTATTCTGAACAGAGACAGAGTTGAAACAAATAAGCGGATTTTAAAACAAGTTTGAGGAAATCTGCATTTAATTAGCAGGTGGGCACTACAACTGCATAATGTTTTTATACATTTATATTTATGAAGTGACAGAAGATCTAAAGGCTTTTTAAAATGGCGTTTATTGTTTGAATGGGAACTGTTTTGCTGCATGCTAAAGTGATTTAAATCCTTACAGCTCTGCTTTGAAAAAATCATAAATGGTGAAAGAAAACATGTGGAAAACTGTAAAACTAGAAAGAATTTGCGACAAAAAGCAGATACACATACCATAACCAAAAGGAAACTACACTTAATTAAATGTACACTACATCTGGAATATCAGCCTAATAAAACGTGAAACTATTAATTTTCATTGTTCTAAAGGAAATGAGGTCAGTGTCGTTTAGTATTTCCCCAATTACATTGCACTAAAGCATTGAGCTATATCTTATAGGCACAATCTAATCTTTTCAAAACACTACAATTTGAAAAGAGTCACTGAGATTGACTTTTTGAAATGGAAAGAGGAATTAGAGCACAAACCCAAGACAGCTCAGTGGAAATCAAGTGCTCTTTCCGTGAAGGTAAACTAAGCTATTCCATCGGCAAACAGCAACCATCATTCAAAGCAAAGTTTCTGACATGTCAAGTTCTTCCCTGCCATTCTTCTAAGTATCTCTTGGCTGATATGCTCCTTATTAGATTATTACTAGCTCAACAGCTGCAAACAAAACCCAAATTATTCATGCCTCTTTAATAATTTAGCAATAAATCAAAAGTCTGCAAAAGAACAATGAAACACAACTGCACTGTATCAAACCTGGATATTTACATTGGTAATAAAGACACAGAGCAAGTACACAACTAAGTGCAGCAAAGTGACATGTTCTCTTTCAAAGCATGTTAACAGAAATTACTTAATTTTGCTTCACCACCAAGAAAAAAGAGCACAGTACAAGTTCTTGAGGAAGGCAAAATAATTACAAGCATCAACTGCCATTGTTCAGAGTGCATAAATTATTAATTGTATATATATCTTTAATATGAATATGCTTACGTCTATAAAACATTTAAGGTCACTATTACTCATGCATTTGAGGAAGTTAAATACAGATAATATGTATGGTAACATGTTTTGTTTACTTATTGTTAAATGCAAGGTGAGTGAAAATGAAACTAGGCAGCAGCAGAGTCAGCCTTTAAATCTGAAATTACACTGCGCCTAGGAGAAAAAAGCCGTTGTTTCAAACCAGCAGTTTAGACAGTTGGTAAGTGACCAAATAGAGGATATTAAAGGTAGTAACAGTATGATCCATAGTGCCAGTGAAAATCAAGATGAAATACAAACAATAAGCAATCGAGAACTCTGCTTGCAGAACTGAGAAAATGGATTTGCCACATACAGACATCAACTTAGTTCAGCAATACACAATCCCCCACCATTACATTACATTAATTACACAATCAAACACTTGAAGAAATAATAGTCAAAATTCCAGCAAGCTGTAATTGAAAAAAAAGTAGTTACTGAAAACTTGGCATGAACAGTGCATAAAAGCAGCTGGGCAGAAGAACAGATGGACCAGACACTACTTTAAGTTTGTTTATTCCCAAACAGTCCATTTGTTATAACTCTAGGTCTCATGACTACTACCTTCTGGTCTACCCCTCCTCACTTTCAAAGTTCAAAGTGCTGCCTTTGCCACAACACTTTGACTAGCCTACAAACAGACTACCTACAGCAGCTGAAAGACAAGCTCCAGGGCCAATGACAGTGTTATCTCCATTTCAGCATGCCCGCATTACAATAAAGGTGCTGGAAAACCTACAGGAGATCTATACTTGGGTGAAAAAAACCTGACTCCAGAAATATATAAAATTTACTTAAATTTAACTTTTGTGTCAGCAGTCCCTTTGCTCAGAGACTTGCTTCTCATGGAAATCAAGCAGAACTTGTCTAAGTAATAAGAGAGAGAAGCTGCCTACAACTCTACCAGCTGTAGGAACACTTCAACAAAAGCCTAAACTCAGAAAACAAAAAACAGAAAACAGACCAGAAATATGAATCATAGATTAAACAGCTGTTATTCAAGCCTCCAGAGAAGCCATTTGTATTTTGTTGATGTGCTTTTACAAAATGCTTAATGAAGCTAGTTACACTAAATATAACTTGCTTCCTTCATCAAATGGCTCACTTGAGGAGCAATTCCTTCAATGCAGAAGTGTGATGTGCTTGGAAGGCCAGATGCACATTACAGATACATAAGTACATAAACTGCACTTTTATTAGATACATTTGCATTTGGCACAGAAAACTATATATACATACTATTTTTCAACAGGCTTTTTTTTATGCAGAAGCAGGACTGCAGGAGCAGCTGTGGCCAAACTAAGTGTAATGAAGTGTGCTGGCTGGGATTTGGAAAGGGAGAACAGCTGTGTGAACAGCTCCTACTGATCTACTGGAATTGCAAACTGCTCCACTCCCTTGTAGGAGCAGGAGGAGATTCTCTCCCCACTTTATCACTTTACTTTACGCAGAGGTCACTAATTGCCCTAGATACAACTGGTCCAAAGGAGCTGAGGATCTCTGGCTTGTCCTTATTGGGGCAGTAGAAGAAATATGTTGCATCATTCAGTTCCTTTGTTAATCTGTATGAAGGATCTGAATTGCCTCTCTGCTAAGATTTCACCTCAGATTAGGATCACCAGTGTAAGAACACATCTGGTTTTACATTATATGAATTCCTCGCATCTTTCTTAAAGGCTGCCTCAAAACAAGACTTATTCACTAACTCCACATTCATGTAGCCAACTTGTGACTGAGGAGAAAAAGCCAGAATTCCAATAGCCTTTAGGTAATAAAATAACAAAGACACAGAAGTTACTATGCTGTCTTGGCTACAACAGAGGAACAGAAGTTACTATGCTGTCTTGGCTATTAAATAAACTAAGAAAAAAAGCCACCTCTCTGATTCTCCATTATTCATTTCTCATTCAAAGCAGTTCTAGCAGTTTTGAAATTCTAGAGTTCAAGCATAAAACCACGTGCACCTACATAAATGTATGCAATACCCAGCTGTATGTATACTATATGTAAACTTCCCTATTAAGTCCAAAGTTAAAAAGTGAAATAATTATTATTTCAATATTGTTAAAAAAAAAAAAAAACAAAAAAAAGCTCAAATGAGTTAAGACTACTCACTCACACACGAGTTACTCAACTGCAAGGATAGGCAAAAGCAAAAGTTTAGCATGCCACACCATAAAGATACCAGCAAGAAGGTTTCCCTCCTCTCCTAACCAAATTCCAGAACTACTCTGTTAAGGTCGAAGAAAAAGCAACTAGGATTTATAAAAGACACATACACAAAAAAACAAAAAAAAAAACAAAAAAAAAAAAAACAAACCTAAAACAAAAAACAACACCAAAAAAAAAAAAAAAAACAAACAAACAAACAAAAACAAACAAGCAAAAAAAAAGCCACACAACAGAAACAGGCTGTATGAAACTTCCCTTGGATTGTGTAATCCCGTAAGAAAGACATTCTGTATTTTTTTACATTACTATTCATTAAAAAAAAAAAAAAGGGAAAACTTGACTTCTACATGAATGAATAGGGTAACATTCTATTAGCAAGTAAATTTATCAGATTTTACAATTAATTTATATATACACATGCAGTTAGTCTGTTCTTGATACATCTGGAATCTATTTTAAAAAAGGGTCCAGATTACTTTCAGGACTCTCAATGAATACACCAAATTATACTTTTCTACATCATGCAGGCATTAGTGACTCTGCATCTGCTATGACAGAAAGATCTGGATGTATCAGCACACAGAAATGAAAAATGGTCAAATTAATTTTCCAGATGGAATCACTATCCAGGTAAGTATTTGTTGCAAATTTGGCAACACCTCCAATATTATGTTAAAATGTTAAGGAACATAAAGGAGTGATTTTAGGGTTGAATTTTTCACTTTCCTGGTGCCTCTGAGAAGTTCAAATTAGTGACAGGTAAGCACTTCTCTTCTTGATAAAACCACTAGTTTATTTTTTGTAATTGTAAAACATCTAAGATTGAGGCCCCAATCATGGTTCAAGCTTAAATATATTACAATATTTACATATAGTTAAGTCTACAAAGAGCTATTGGACAGCTGAATGAAATAACCTGAACAGATGCTTCAAATCAGCTTACATCATTGGACAATAACTGTTCTCATAAACTGAAATAAAAAACAAAACACACCAAACAAAAAACACCAACCCAGAGCATTATGGCACCATCGTTACCAGCACAAGGCACTCAAACCAGTAAGAATTACCAGTATGGATCCAAAATTGAACCAACAGCAAAAAAACCTATATCAATATTTCCCTTTCTTCAACACTGCAGCAAGTTGCAGTTCCATTGAAAGAGTAAAACAATAACTGCTTTAAGACAAGATTAAAGTATATGCTTGTCCTTTAGAAACATACACCCAATTTAAAAGACGAACTATTGAGACAGACTCTATTTACACAATGAAGATAGGTCTCGAATGCTTTGGAAACAATATTTGGATGAAAAGCTTGTGTGTCTACTTTTACTTGACTGGTAACAAACTATTGCTCTGTGCTCATAATTAAGAAAAACTGAAACTAATTTTTTAATACAGTTTTAACCAGACATTTTGAGACATTCCACCTACACTTTTTACCAGAATATGTTTATGAAGCATATACAAAGACTTTTAGAATACCATCTTGTTTTCTGAAATTAAAAAACAAAACCAAAACAAACATATTTAATTAAAGTAGCCATAATCTGACTATAGGATCCAGTCTCTAAAATTTAAGAAACCCTAGTATTGTTGGGAAAAATAAAAAAAAAGGGCAAAAAAAAAAGAAAAACCCTGCAGTTGTTACATAACACATTGGAAAACAAAATGTACCAAAAAGAGAAAGACTAACACGTGTATGGTTAAAAAATTAAAGTAGCAAAACTGCTTAATTCAAAATGCATTATGACTGTTCTGATTAATTATACCAATCACAAATTTATATTAGATCCAATTTCAAAGGGTAAGAAAGATAAATCACAACTACAGTATGATTTCTATATACCTATGCCTTTGCTTAAAAAATATTCTCAGTTTTGCCATGGAATTTTCTTCTAAGTTTTGCTTTTTATTTAAAACTTAAAATAACAAAGCCTCACTAAACTACCACAAAAACATGAAACAATCACAGACTAGCACTGTGTATCCTTCCTGAATCTGCAAGCCTGCAACAGCAGCTATTCATCTCAATTTGAAAACCCGAAGGCAAGAATTAAAGTGTAAACTGTATTATTTTCATCACTAAGAATACCATCAAACTTCAAAAATAAAACACTACGTATAGTGTCCCTTAAATCCCTCAACCATTCTCTTCCCAACAGCTATAGCACAACTTCTAAATTATTACCGCCGTTATACGGAAGTTGGAGGAGGACTGGAACATAATTAGATTGCTGAACTGAAAGGTGTAATATATATTAAACTAACAATATACTAACCAAGGAAGATTTGCCCACCACCCCTCCACCACCTTCAATGCCTCTTCAGTAGTCACTGATGCCCCATGCCTACAACAGCCCCACTAACCTGCCTGTGGTTCATGGTTCTGGCAGACAATTTACTATTGTGTATTTTTTCATGTTCATCCAACTTAATTTTTCACTCACACCTCTTGTTTCCTTCTACCAAGTCTTTGGAGTTGAAATTTTATTTTGAATACACAACTGCTACTGCAGGCAGTGCACAAAGAGCTCGACCCCTGCCTGACACTGTCCTGTTGCAAGTAACATAAGGGTACATTGACTAACCACAGTCAATCAAGATATTACCTCAGATGAGGTGATATAATCTCTAACAGTCTATTGCACTTCACAGTTGCAACATACTAGAAACTTGATAACTTTGGTTACTGAGCTTCAGATTCAGAAAACACATCAATCTTGTGATCATATCAGCTTTGCCGTATGATATGTTTTGAAATAAGGTCAAGAATTTATTGTATTATTCAGATAATTTGGTCTTTTTAATTTAGCTGAAGCATGGAAATACTCCATAATTCAGATTCTTTACCACAGTCTTCAGGAAAGCTTCCATCAGAATACTGGAGAACTTCATCCTGTTGCCCAATTTGCAACATTCAGACTTCTGAGGCTTCTCTAATGCTAAGGGTGAGTACCAACGCATCCTAACTAACCCCTAATTATCACCCCTCTGAGTAAGTGGGTGATAATTGACTTGGAATTAAGGTTAAATTGCAATCTAAGGCATTTTTGCAGCCTGCAGCTAGAAAGCTGTTGATACACTCTGATTCTAGCAAATACTAGTTCATTGAGGACAAAAGATCGGACAATCAAAGGCATAAGGTGTGTAATCGCACAGATATTTTGTCCTTATCCTGTAAATCAGATACAATTACGAATCCCATCAGAACAGGTTGCTGTTTGCCTCTGAGAGGCTGAGCACCACAACAGCACTGATGCGCACACTGTGAAGAGTTCTGTAACATGATAGCTACACAGATGTGATTCCCACTGTTCTATTACATTAAAAAAAAAATATATATATATACCCATCAGTAGCTACAGTTTTGACAAACACCAAAATTTCCAGTATAACCAAATCAGAAAGTTCAAAGGCAGATTAAAACTGCTGTTCCACTCTAAAATGTAGTGTTGATAATCTATGGAGCAGCACTTCCATTGCCTTTATGTATCTGACAGGACTTCATAAAATAAAATTCCTAATGAGTATCAGGAAGAAAGGTTATTTGTATTTTACACAGTTTTTCTGTCTTGAATATATGTTTACAAAAGTGACTTCTTCTTAAAGATTCCAATTACAAAAGTCTCCAAATTAAAACAATTTACAAAATTAAAAAATTGTGCAGCTTTCTCTAAGGATTAGATTATATTTCAGTTCATGCTACCACAACTCACTTTCTTTAACCTCTTACCGGTTATTTGAACTAATGTTTCGTGTATCAATGACATCTTTTTTTCTTTCTAAAGATCAATATTTTCAGAGAACCCTACACTTTAACCACAATCTGAACAATTATTTTTAAAAATTATGTTTTAACATTAAATTACTAGAATCACATATTCTGTGGCAAAAAATGAATAAGCTGACCTTTATTTTATTAGCCTACAATTTGCTCACCAGTGTTTTCTTAAGCTATATGAATGGCTTATGTACGCTGACAACATCCCACAGATGGTTATGATTATGTTCAACAGGACAACACACTCACTGAAAACTTTCACAGACGCTTACCTAATGGGATGTCACATTAAATCTGACATCGTAAGATAAAATAACTACACACTAATTACAGCATCTCAAAAAGGTCATTTTCAAACGATAGTCACAACATTTCTTACGTAATTACTGAATGAGTTTCCAAACAAGTGAGATTACTACACAGCTTACTTCTGCATGAAGATGTCCTTGAATATACATAGCTGTCAACATCTTGGAAATAGATGCCCCTAACTGCAAAACTCCGGTAAACGTCAGAATTCGATTTGACTACTACTTGCTTCCTCTCTTAATGCTTAATGACTAATTCCTCAGAGATACCCTTAAAAGCCCTAAAATGTTGTCCTTGGGTAGAAACTTTCACTCAGCAATCAATCGGGAGCAAATTAGATGATTGTGTTGAAATGTACTGCGTTGTTTTAAGCTAACAAATGAATGAAGAAAGGTAGTATATCGGAACATATGCTACTACACTGAAGTTGCTAAAAGGGTCTGTTGGAAGAATATTTGGTTTCCAGTGAAGCTAATATGCTATAAGAAGGGACAGTGATGAAAGAATACCAAGTCATACGGAAATCCAAATATAGTGACAGACACAATTATTTTACTAATTGCTAATGAATACAGTCAAGTGGCTTCAAAAAGCAAAACTTTGCTTGGACTACTTCAGGTTTTGACCTCTGCATGAGCAAATGCATTTCAAACTGAAGCCCACCAAAATTGATTAACGGCGCCAGCCAAGGCCAGCGTGTAGTTGAAGCTTTTTTCCATCCATCACATGGCCCCAAGGATAGTTAAATGAACCTTAAAATGGCTACAAACAGCTCAATGACTACACAGACTCCTGCCAATTAGAAATAATTAGGCAGTCATTTTGGTGGTAAGTCTTTTTAAGTGCATACATAATGATGCAATGATGCTTATTAGCGATCTGTATGAGCTATGCTCAAACAGCCTGGAATAATTATGCAACTATCACAAAGCCTTGCACATCTCTGTACTTCACCTTAATGCATTTAAAAATCCACTTCATTACCTCCAGTAATTAATCCTCCATTAATTGCAGGAAAAGCCCAGTTTACCGTGCTTCGTTTCTAATTATCTTATAAATAGTTATGGTTCTAATTAATGTGTTCATTAAGCTGAATATCTTTCTCAAAGCCATGCTCAGAGCAAAGGTTCCACTTTTGAGAGAAAAAGCCTCACTAGCCATAAGGTGAGACCATTTTGGTTGTATTTGCTTTTATTTTAGTATATTCAACCTCCTAATTGGCATTTAAAATCTAATTTGGAAGAACTTCAAGAAGACTATATAGTAGCAAAATAGGAAAAGGATTTTCCTTTTTTTTTTTTTTTTTTTTACCCATTCTCCAATCAAGAAGCTTAGTGCTTTAACAGGTAAACTTTCAGTATATCTTTTTGACATAGACTGGTAACAGACTTTTAGTGCTATGTCACTGATTAATTTACATTCTATTACAATTTATCTTACCCCTGCATGTTTCCATATAAGAGTAGCAAAAACTACAGAAGAAAAATAGATATCTAATGCTATATGCATAATTTAAAACCAAGCATACTACTGGCTTTGCCTTTATTTCTAAGAAATAAATCAGTGGTATAGAATTAAAAACCAAAATTAAATCTGTTATTCAAGCTGAGCATAATATAACCTTTTAAAGCCCATGGGAGTTTGTCTGTTTGCCTTACTAGGAGTTGATATGATCCTATGAAAACAGCAACTGAAGAATAACTTAAAAGGGTATTTATGGAAAAGGAAACTCCATGTTGATGGCATATGTTTCACAGTATTTTAGAGGTATGCACATAAGAATTCATAAGAAATGTAAAGATTATAAATTTAAAAAAAAAATCTACGAAAGTACAATCAAAATATTTCTTCCAGTTAATATGAAGACAGAGAGACTAGCTCCTCACCTTTTCCTAGATTTTAGGATTTTAGTAATTTTAGATTTTAATATTTTCTAAATATACATTATAATTAATACATCTCTCTCCAGTTACGCTATGCAAAAAGTTTTCACTTTTTTCTTTATCTGATTTCATATTTAATATAAAATATACGTTGTTCAATGTCTAGTTTTGCCTGAAGCTATGATACTCAGTTACTCAAAACAGTATTTTAACAGTAAAAGGTCAAAACCTCTACATTATTATTACCAAAAAAAATTTGTGTTTTTTTTGTAATTTTTTCCTTTCTATAACATCACACCTTAGTAGAATCTGGAATCGCTGAAGTTCAGCTTGATTACAAATAGGACCAAAGTTTTTTTACACCAATAAATCTTTACTAGGACCAGATGAAGTGTTATCACTTAAACAGATTCTAGCTCTTGCATTTCAGGGATATACAGCGCCTTGCCTTATAAACTGGCAACATACCCTGCTCACAGTGCCATACACTGGCTTTAAAACTGCCTCTCCCCTGATCAAAACGAACAAACCAGGACTGATCCTTTTTCCCCCTAGTGCACACTCATTCATGTGTGGGCATCTCACCCTGATCTCTTTCTTCTCACTAGAGGAGAGCATGCTTTCAGTTAGATCAGCACTCTGAACTACTGTAAGCATTTATGTGGGAGGAAGACAACAGGTACTAAAGGATGAAGGAACAGCCAGGGAAGTGACATAGTACCTCAACTTTAATTAGCTTTATCTGGCAAGAACTCACTCCCAAAGCACATTTTGGGTCCCCAGATCCTGGCTCCCACCAAGTTCTGGAACACCTTTCACCCACTATGGCAAGACATAACCCAAAGCACACTTCGGGAGTAGTATCAACAAAAAAATAGCAGCTGCCTATCTGCATCTTGAAATACAATTTATTCATATGGGATAAAATTTGTTTGTACAAAGGTACCAAAAATACTGTATGCCGCAACCACTGTCCTACCCACAGAGACAGCAGCACCCTGCTACTCAGCAAAGGCTTCAGCTGAAACCTTGGCCAAAAGCAGTGATCAAACATTCCAGGGCATGTTGTCAATCTACACAGAAGTATGGCCATCTCTAAAACCCAAAACTACAACAACCCTCTAAAGCAACTACCATCTCTGCCAAGATGGATTTTGAAAGCATACAGCACAGCTAGGAGCAAAGAACCACACCACCTTGAGGAAAATCAGCTAAAGCAGGCATCAGCCCCCAGGTCTTGGCTCCCACCAAGCTCTGGACCACCTTCCACCACAGAGGCACGACATTACTGATGAACAAAATCTTATCTCTCTGGTAAGATTGATTTTTCCCAGGACCCAGTATATTTATAGCAAAATAATATGCAGTCTGAAAGAAGCAGTGTCAGGCACAGCATACTTCAAATATTGCTGACCCCTGATCCAGGGTGGCTAGTTATTAAGTCTTGTTATAACCGCCCCTCATGTAACTTGAATAAAAGAACACAAGAGTAATATAAAAAGATAATTAAGAAGGACTATAGTTATCAGTCTACTAATAATGTAAAGTAAGCATAGCAAGAAATCCGTGGAAGAAACAGTAATCCATCATAAAAACTACCATGAACAGGGAATTCATTAGGGTTGTACATGTAACTCTGGCACACACAACCTCAGCAAGGCTGACTGAGGTACATGAAACTTAGTGCAGGTGAAGTTTTTTAAATACATGAGGATGACAGTTACTTCTGTTCTACTGTTAGAGGGCAACTGTTACACCTGCTAGGGCTTTTTACATTCTGATGAGTCCCACAGGAAAGATACAGCAAAACACTTTCAGCAGAAATATGTTTTTCACCTGCCTCTTTAGATGCAATAACCGGATCTAATAGCTCTAGCAACAGATCTAGTAACTACATTCTGTTACTGTCATATGCTACTAGAATTAGAAAGAATGAAAAATGGGAATAAAGTAAACAGCAAAATTTTTCTACAAAAATTTACAATTCTGCATTTCATGCTTTTATAATCACATTCTAGAAACTAAGTCTGGAAACAGCAGCAGTTTACACAGCAACAATGATGGTCTTATATTACCAGTGCATCTTTAAGACACCTGCTGTATGTTGGTTTGCATAGTTGCCTCTAGAAACATCAGCTCTGCAAGAAAAATAATTTAAAAAAAATGATAGGTTCTACTTCACAGTCAGAGCTTCGGTAGCAGAAAAAAAGAGGACAAAAAATAATAAAAGAAATAAAAACTACATAGTGGTTCAGAATACACACACACTGAAATCAGCCAATCCTGAGAGAAAGAGGAACCATATTTTTCTTATTTTGTACCTTTTCCCAAACAGGAAATTGAAGCATTAAAAACATAAAAAATAAAAAAATAATCCAACCCCCAAAACTACCAACCTGCAAATCCACCCTTTCTCAAAGGGAGAAATAAAAGGGTTTAGTAAAATAAGAAGCTATATTACAACACATTTTGTGCACACAACACCTGGACCATCTTAGGAAAAAGTTTACACACTATTAGACTCAATGCTTTGCTCTAAATGAACAACACTTATGCATTCATATCTTATTTTTAACTTGCAGGGGAGGGGGGGTTGTTTGTTTTTTCTTTTTCTCTTATATACCAATAAAAAGCATCAAAGCAACTGTCAATAGCAGCTATCTGGCCTTCCTGATAACTTAAGGGCCCTTGGCGTTGCCTTATGAAGTTTAATTTCCCAAAGCGATCAATTAGGTCTCAGTAATGCACACATTGGTGGGTTATTGCTCTAGGATATCTTCAGTGACACTGCTTCACCTCTCTATTTTTTTCCAATATAGTTCTGTAGACAAACTGTTCAGTTCCTTTTGAAAAAAGTTATTACAGCTAAAAACTATGCTTAGATGCTATTGCTCATATAACCTGTAATGAAACAAGATTAAAAAAAAAAAAAAAAATGCAGGCTTTGATTTATTGGGAGAAAAAGAAGAAATATGATCTGATGTTACTATCCACAGAAAAACTAAAGATAACATGAGCAAACTTAATAATCTGAATTTCACTAGTTCTACAATATCTTAATTAAATATACATCCTAACGAACCAAAGACTCTAAACTTCCCTACCAGTAAGAAGAGAAACAAACACATAATATTTACACCAATTCTTTACATAATTACATGGGTCTACAGCTAGTTGCACATGAGTACCTTAATTTGTATGGAAAGGACAGAAGAAAAAATATCCTTGGCAGCAGACAAAAACTTTAAAACAGCAGTCCACTAATTCTAGTAGTTGCTACCAGGAAAAAACAAACCACAACAAACACCAAAAAACACCAACCAAACCCATTTCAAAAGAAATACTCCGATTAAATAGCATTGCTTGAGGTCTCATAGGACTTTTATCTGCTTCTCTTCAGAAAATTCTTGGATCTATTTCCAAGGAAGGTATTTCCAAAGCATTTTTATAGATTAAGACAGCTTTTCAACACTGTCTGACAATATGTGTCCAACCTTGTTCTTCACAGTTTTCTTGTCGTTTTTTGGTTCTTACAGCAGCCATCCACAAAGAGCCATGTTTGTACCCTCTCCCCCCCATAGCTAACTCATGGCTCCAAATCAATACTGCTGTTGCTACGCAGACTTCACTTCCTTATTCCTTCTACCTCCTTGGCATCAGACAATAAAACTCATTGTCTGATACCCATAGTATGGTCAACTCCAAAAGCCTTCACCTTCTTCCCTAAGTATTTCCTTATCCCTGGAACAGCTAACAGCGCCTATGTTAAAATACTCTCATAGGCAAGACCTCTACTCTTCAACTGAAACCAACTTCAACTTTAATCCATTTATCTGCCTCATATTTAAATTCAGTCTCTCTTCATGACATTCTTAAAAATAGGTCTTCTAAACCCACAAGAGTGCAATTCCTTTTTTCTTTTTTTAACTTACTCTCCTCTACCCCTTCCTGCTCTCCCATAAACTCTCAATCTAATTTGCAAGCCCCCTCACAATTTTGCTCTCTATTTATCTGCCATTATCTCTTCCACTAGACACTGTTGCTGACATTAATGTCTACACCAAAATGTACATCCCTTTTAATTTCCTTTCTCTTAAAACCCTTAGTTTTCCTTTCCAGCCAATGCTGTTCTAGCAAATTCTCCCTAAAGTTGTTCATAATTAAAACTCTAATTGATAGCTTCTAGTGGATTACAATGCTAACCAGGTCAGATACAGCCTGTAACTGAAAGGAAGTTTTGAACCCATGTTGGTACAGATTATGTCTTGATCCAGCACTCCTTATCAGCTGTAAGACCAGATAGCCAGGGTTTTAATTTGAAAAGACTAACACATCAATATTATCACACTAAAATAATGTCAAAAAAGACTGTTCATATCTTACAAATGACATTTCACTTTGCAGTACTTCCTAGCAGTGGTTTGTATTTTTAATATATTAAGCCAGGAAATTTTCAAGACCAAAAAAAAAAAAAAAAAACCCAAAAAAACACCACAAAACAAACCAAAACAAAAGAAAAAGATGACTGACCCATGACAGTACTAAAGCCTGAAGTCTGCAAAAAAGCTTCAGGTCTTCTGTACACAGCAGCACACTATAAAGAACACAAGTAAACAAGTGATACATAGGAAGGGTTTACAGCTTGCCCAGCTTTGAGTAAGCACATGAAGCTACAACCTTTTTGAGAACAGATCTAACCCAATGGTAAGAATCTCCAACTTCAGGGTAAGCACAATCTGCTGTCGTACTGGGGTTTGCAGCAGCAGTGTTGCAAATGCAGCTAGAAATGGGTGGTGGGGAATTCTTTTCTTGTAATCCCACTATCAGTGTCATAAACCAGGCACTGCAAATTACACTGTCTTTAGAGATCACTAAATTTGAGAACCTGTCTCTATTCAGTATGTATACCAACACAGTACTATATTAAAAGAAGATAGTGCAGGTTTACTATTTTTTGCTTAATGACCCTTTCACATTGCATTTTTCTGCATGACTTCAGAACCCATTTCTAAATATTACAAACTGTAAGTGCTAAACCAAAGAATTCTGGCAAGCTGTAAGGGTTGAACGTAAGCTAATTCTAGCTTACATTGTTAGGATAATGGCAACTTCAGTTAACAAGCCACTTTTCCATACCAAAACCCAAGTCTACTCCAAAGCCACCCATAAGAAATAGGTCGCTCCGCAACTGGACTGCAGTGAGTTGTACACATTTCAATATTAAATCAATCAGACAGGAAGAACAGTTAAAAAAAAAAAAAAGGCAGTAACCATGTACCCCCACTACAGGAAAAAACATGAAAAACTATGCCATGAAAAATCCCAACCCCAACACACTGTTCTGACACGTCCTTCATAGACAGTCCAAAGGCCTCGGTTTTCCAACCAGGACTACTGACATGACATTTTCTCTTCTTAGATGTGTACAGATGTACTAGGTGCTACTGTGCCAATCTTTAAGTTAAGCTCTGTTAAAGACATTTTAAGGCAGCAGTTTTAAGTTTAACATAAAAAGAAAAGCCAAAAACACCTGGCAGGCAATAAAAACAAACTTTCATGTGTAAAGGCAATACCCTATAATCACAGAATTGTATGAAATCAAGGAATAAAGGTTAACATGATTTTGTTAGTTCTATTTAAAGCTATGTAAATTAAAAGATTTGCTTTATGAGTTCTGATGTAGAGCATTTTCATATACAATTAATTTGCTGAATTGCAGTGAAAACTCTAAAAATACTAGCAAGAATTTATCCACATAGAAATTATACGAAATCTGAGTTTTTCCATTCCAGAGAAGCATAATATTCTAATAAGAACTATCCTAATCTTCACCCAGTGATAATTTCAAGATGATATTATTATTCTCATTTCCTTGAATAATATCCATACTCCAGGGCCATTTTCCTTCTCATATTCAATATCATGCATGCCTGTATCAAGATTCCTTTCTTCATATCCTGTCACAGTATCAATCACTGCCTCCTGTCCACTCAATCCACTTTTGATTTATCAGCCGCCGTCTTTCTGGACTCCATAACTCGACCCAAACCATTTTAGCAAGACACTGACAAATAGCACCCAGTATCACATCAACCTGTTCCACTTAGTAAACTAAGAAACAGTAACTGTGACATCTCTGCATAAGTATTCCATTCTATTCCCTAGACTGATGTATATTAATGAGGAGATGGTATTTGAAATGCTTCTTCCACATCAGCATCTAATATGATCAAATTAGGAAATGGAATGATTTATTAAATTTCGTAGAGCTGAAATATTTCTTTATATCACTATATGTGTGGTTTCAGAAAGTGAGCTGTTGCTTTCAATTTTTCTACTGAGGATGTGCCTGCATTTCACAGACGAATTATTGTCTTTAAAAAGATTGCAAGAAGGCGAAATGTTATTAAGCAAATGCTCAGTAAAACAAACTAAATCGGTTTTAAAATTCCTAATTTAATGTAAATCTTGGTTGTTTTGCTGAAATTCAGTTTGTGATCTTATTAAGTCCTATTTGCATTGTACTATCTTGCTGTAGGACAGCTTTAAATTTATAGCATTACTAGGAAGCCCCACTTTTTTGACTCTAAAAAACGCATCTAAAATAAAATAGTTATAATATGCACAAGTTTGCGTATCTTCTAAAATAAAAATTAGTTTAGGTTACAAACAATAGCTGCTCAAAATATTTTTAAGAAGTCATTATAAAAAGTAAGTTTTCAAATTAAAACTTAGTATTTCGGTATTTTATTCATTTGAGCATCTGCAAATTATTCACTCAAAAAATAACCTAGATTAGAGAAGTTATTAAAAAAAAAATTACATTACAGCCACATATACTGTTACCAACATTTTCATTACCTTGAAAAATCTTAATTTTAGGGGAGACTGGGAGAAAAGACATTAGATCCAAAATCTGTGCTATTTGCAACAAAATAGAAAAAAAAATACTATTATTTAAAGATACCATATAATGGATCTTAGCCTCCAATATGAAATTAATTTTCTAGCACTGGTCCAATTCCCATTGGGTAGGGAGGAAATCACAGTCACTCGAGCCCTAAAGGTGGTGCTCTGAGCTACAACAGTTAACACTACAAACACAAGCAGCACACAGATGATCTTCATTTTATTGATCTCTTACTGCTGTTTATTCATTGGGTGTGTAGATTTTACTCCCTGACACTGGCAATTCTGAAATTGGAGATCAACAATAACACTTCGGTGGCTAACACACTCTTTGCTATACTAAGACAAGGTGGCTACCTGAGTTACTACTGATCATTTTATTTTGTAGCTTACATTACATAGTTTACATTTTATCTTCAATTCTTACACTTTAAAGTGATATGAAGTTGCCCCACTCCAAGCAAAAGCATTAATGAGCAACAGATGCCAAATTCTCATGAACGTTACACTTCAGCCCTACAAATACACACATTTCCCAAAATAAATATTGTTTCTTCCCATTTAACAGCTTTGAATGGATTTTTCTTGTCTGACTTTTTAGATTAATTTCAACTTCTGGTATCCATAACCTCCAACAGCAAAGGCTTCCCCAGCTTGACTATGTGATATATTAGAACTAACCCCTTTTGTTCGACTAGGATCTGCCATCAGCTAATTTTGTTCACTTCATGCCTGCCCCAGGTCTTCAACTGGAGGAGA
Source organism: Forpus xanthops (assembly GCA_032466535.1). Taxonomy (NCBI): domain Eukaryota; kingdom Metazoa; phylum Chordata; class Aves; order Psittaciformes; family Psittacidae; genus Forpus; species Forpus xanthops. Next base: position 89,341 of record JASSUY010037069.1, on the reverse strand, counting down.
AAAAACACACTCATTCCTTAATCAACTTTTCCACATCTTTCATTCTTATTTTCATTTTATACCCCTCCATTATATTCTCTCCTACCCCAGCCTGAAGAATTACAATGTACTCAGTCATTTTAGGAAAGCCGTTTACACCTTCGATCAAGTGCACAAGACAGATTTTGAGATAGGAAAGAAGTATTGAGCATTGCTGCAACTGCCTCAGCACCAACAAGCAGGGAAAACACAGGCCTCTAGTAGCAGCTTTCTGCAACCTATTTAACTCTCCTCCAGAAATAAGACTGGCTTCTCAGTGTAGCATCACAGCAGACAGTAGACTTGGAAAAAATTACAATAAAATAATCAATGTGTGCTGTTGGGTTTAGTTTTTATGCTTTTAACACGCCAAAAGACTCTTCTGTTATAATTTAGGGTGCTATTTATAAATATTTCCCCTGAAGAACAGTAGCGTCACTTAAAGTGACATGCACCTATACCTTTGTGCTTATAGTATTGAAAAAGCTACTGTATTTTGCACATAAAATTTTTTATGCACAATATATCCTAGCATTAAATGAAATAAACAGTAGTTATATTTTTTAAGTTTTTAAGTACATAATTTCCATATACTGCTGTGACAATTAACTTCAGTAAATCCCTTTAGACTGTGTCTAATGAGATCTGCAATTTATACTTATTACAATAAAAAAGAAATGCTGAGTATCTGACATATTGAAAAACACCATTTGCACCTTATTCTTGTAACATCTCAGTGTGTTAAAACTGATTTTGTTAGCAGAACAGTAGATATTTATAGGAATATTTCTACACAGTGCAGCAGCTTATCTGGGGTCTACAGCTCAGATGGTAAGTATACTGCAAGAGAGATCAGACAGTTTAAATAACCAAATTGCTACTACAAAGGCAGTGTAGCAATAAGTGTCCAGGCAACCATTATAATGAACAGCTGTGAATAAGTAATGAGAGAATAACAATAAGAGAAAGTGAAACATCCACATCTTTGAACAACAATTTTTCAGAATTTAGAGGCAACAGCTCTACTGATTTGGTATACGAAAATACCATGTTTTACTAAATTCTTAGTGAAGGTACACAAAATAACATGGCTAATGATCTCTAAAGACATCGGGGAAAAAAAAAAAAAAACAAACCACTTTGATCTCAATGATATACTAAATTCAACAGAAAACGCTAACAATTATTCTGATACCCAGGTGTCCTGGGTTCAGCCACAACACCAGGGATAAACTTTATTTAAACTTCTTAACTGAAAAATACACACACACACACACACAAACTGAGCTTCTTTTAATTACAAAAGTTGGAATCAGATTTTATAATATAATTTGCAAGATCAGATTAATATGTAAATATTGAAATTATGTTTATTATTGAAAATAGTCATTTGTCACAAACCAATTTATGAACACTTTCAGCACCAGAGATATCTTTAAATAGTAAGAAAAATTTGCATAACTAAATACTCATCTCTTTCCAAAGGAAATACAGATGAAAATAACAATTTAGTCTGATCTTCAGAGAGCCAATGTTATGCATGAGAGTTATAGAAATCAGTAATAAAAAAATATTCACAAGAAAGTTTCAGATTATTACAGTTAAACCAAGGTGACTTTATTCATGTTTTCGCACTTGGTCGAACGTAAAATATAACTTATCTTCAAGTACCGCACAGAGATCTCAAATTAGGAAGGGTTTCAACTGACATGCAGTTTAGAGCATCCATTGCAACGGTTATTTCTAGTATATTCCAAACTCAGTAACAACATGAAAATTTTAAATTATTGTTTTTACAGGAGAAGTTACAATTATTTTCATAGAACAGAGTATTACCTTCTTGTTCTACTTTTTGATCTCGATCTTTGAGACCTGTAGGATTTGCCTCTGCCCCTTGATCGGCTACGACTGCGTTTTCTTCTAGAACCGTATGAAGAACTACTGCTCGATCTGTGCCTGCGTCTAAAACAAAACCATGCTATTAGTACGTGCTTCTTCTAAAATCAAACAAACAAAAAAGGAACAAAACCCCTAACAGCTTACTTAAACACAAACACAAAATGTGGGGTTTATAATACACTGTAATAAGTAATTCACACACACGAGCAATGCCTGTCTTGAAGAGCTTATATTCTAAAATATGCATTCCAAGATACAAAATGGGTAGACAGAGAAACAGAAGTAAACTGATTTGCCTAAAATCATGCAGTACCTCAAGGGCAAAGCCAGGCACACAATCCAGCTCTCAGTGGTTCTTAGTCTCATGACCAGCTCATTGAAACTCACTTGCCTTTTTATCAAATCTAATATGGTAAAAATATTTAGAACGTACACTCTCCTCAGAATTTACAGAGAAATGCACAATATGGGATAAGGGCTACAAATTCAGTGCTAAAAATTAAAAAAACATAAAATGTTAACTTCTGCATTGATACCCTATACAATTATTTCCAGTCATGCTAGGTACATACACAAAATGCAATCATAAAAATGTATTTTAAATTATTTATGTACACCTAAAAATATTTTATGTATATATATATAATCTCATAGATTTGTTATCCTAACTTTCTTAACACACAAACTTTGTTCTGCTCTAATGCAGACAGACCCTCTCCCACCCCTTTTTGATTGTTTGGGGGTTTTGAGGATTTTTTTTTATTTGGTTTTGGTTGGTTAGTTGGTTTGATTTGGGGGGTTTTAAGGGCTATAAATAATTAAAAATCAGTGTTAATTTATTCTGTTTGAGCTTGGAAGTTTTCTCCTGAGTTCAGTCATAAGTCAGAAAGATATCTTCTTTTTCCCCTTACACCCAACCTCCCCATTTCATTTATTCAAAGAATAAATTCTTATACACAAAGGAGAAAGGTGAAAGAATAGACACTAAATACATAAATTAAAACAACTAATCCTAAAGGTGGAAGCTGGAGAAATGATAACTTCAAAGTCTTAATTAGCCAGAAGATGGAGACGAAATGTTAATTAAAAATTAAAATTCTTAAGAGAAACTGTATTTTTGGCTTTTATGTTCAATTAGTATTAAAATATAACACCCCATAGAAACACTTCTGCAATTCGGGATGTAGTCAGTATCGCTTGTCTAGCGTAAAGAAAGGGGTGCTGTGTTACGTACAGTAGGGCTGCAGTAGTCCAAACTGGAAAAGATACATAGGTTAACTCCTAAAACCAGATCTGCATTTGAAAAAGAAATGTACTGGTTTTGTTAAATGAAGATGAAGAACAGTCAGAGACAGCTGCTTTTGATTCTTAAGGGTCAGGGATAAATCCAGTAGGACCCCAGCGTGTAATGGTGTCTTAACTGCCAGGAGCAAATGCCCTAAACTATGGGCAAAGTAAAGGTACCAGCCAGATTCTAAAAGCAGACACTTTCGTCTTTTCTGGATTCAATATAAGTCAACTGGTCTTCATCCAGACTCTAATCTCCCTTCAAGCTCTGTTTTTATCTGTGAGATAGCCATGCCTGCAATGGACTAAAGAGATTCATAAAGCTGCATGTCATCAGCATATTGTTGGCATCGAAGCCCGTGTCATCTCGTTGTGTCCCCTAAGGGCTGCATGTAAGATGCTGAGCAGGAACAGAATAAAGGGGAGATGGAAATAAACAAATAAGAAACACCCACAACCAGCCAACTTGTCTCTCGTTGACACACTCTTCTGCCAACTAAAGAAAGGTTTGTCGGGAGCAGTTTCTAATGTGTTTACAGAGCAGCTAGACATATAGAGTATTTCAGCTCTACTTACTAATAAATTGACCACCACCTGCTCAGTTTGACTCCAGTATCACCTCAAGTCAGACAGAGAGGTAACCATTATAGCATACCTGATCTAAAAAGGTCAGGTACCAAAAATGGGCCTCTGATGAAGGAAATACAATATTAGGTCAAGTTAAAAATTGGCAGATATAGCCACATTATCTATCTTAACAAAATGGTGTTATACTGTATAAACTACTATATTATTACAATTATATTGTGCATTATAGCAGCTGAACTATTAGAATAGTTGTTAATAACCAAGTAGTGCAATTTTCAAAGAGATTCTAAATGCATTATTTGGAAGGAGGAGAAAGGAGGAGCTATTTTAGTGGGCTGGTTTTTGTTATCTTTGCACCTGCATATATACTGGCTTTGTATTCTTGGGTGGGGGTAATGTTTTGGGGTTTTGTGGTGGTGGTGGTTTTGTTTGTTTTTTTTTTTTTTCTTTTTCCTATAAATAGAAGGAGAAATACTGCCACATATTCCAAGATTCAGAGCAAACTTTGCTGCAAAATTCCAACCTAGAACTGACTACACACTGGATAAACTACCTCTACCTTTCTGCCATAATATGAAAGAGCTCAATTTGTAAATAACTGCAACAGACAGTAGATTACTATAAATGCACCTTTTCTCGTAAGAATGTGAACGAGACTGGAGATCTCGAGACCGTGACCTTGACCTGGACTTCCTTCCAGATTTTTTACGGCTGTATGTTCTGCTGCCTGAGGAGCTACTTGAAGATGAACGTCTGCGATGTTTCTTTTTCCTTCTGCTTCTGTTCTCTTCTTCTGTGTCCGAGGAGCGACGTCCCATTTTTACTCTATGCAAAAAACAAAATTTTGAAACTGTAAGAAAGTCTTGTGTCTACATTATGTTGTTACATAAATACATAGACAGCATGCGTGTGTACATACATAAACATAGCATTACATTGTTTTAAAAGTCAGTGTGTAAATAGAAAATCAGGGTTGCACGCAAAAATAAAACTCAAGATATTAACGTAAAACGTCAATAAACTCATGTTACCAAGTAACTTGAAGTTTACACAGTCAGCAAATTTGAGTTAATTTATTATGGTATGTTTAAGTTTGAAACTGTTACCTCATGAAGAGTCTCTCCCCAGCATCCCTATAAGCCCCCTTCAGACATTTGAAGGCTGCTATGAGGTCTCCACACAGACTTCTCTTCTCCAGGCTGAACAGCTCCAACCCTCTCAGCCTATCTTCATACAGGAGGTGCTCCAGTCCCCTGATCATCCTCATGGACCTCCTCTGTACTTGTTCCAACAGTTCCATGTCCTTCCCATGCTGAGGACACCAGAACTGCACACAATAATCCAAGCGAGGTCTCACAAGAGCAGCATACAGGTGGCTTTCTGGGCTGCAAGCATATACTGCCGGGTCATTTTCATTTTTTAATCAATGGGCACCCCCAAGGCCTCCTCCACAGGGCTGCTCTGAATCTCTTCTCTGCCCAACCTGCAGCTGTGCCTGGGAATGCTCTGACCCAGGTGTAGGACCTTGCACTTGGCATAGTTAAACTTCATCAGGTTGGCATCAGCCCACCTCAAAAGTACGTCAAGGTCCCTTGGGATGGAATTCCTTCCCTCCAACGTATCAACCGAACCACACAGCTTGGTGTCATCGGCAAGCTTGCTGAGGGTGCACTCAATCTCACTGTCCATGTCACTGACAAAGATGCTGAACAAGACCGGTCCCAACACCGATCCCTTAGGGACACCACCCGTTACTGGTCTCCAGATAGACACTGAGCCATTGAGCACTACTCTTTGCGTGTGGCCATCCAGCCAGTTCTTTATCCACCAAGTGGTCCACCTATCAAATTGATGTCTCCCCAATTTAGAGACAGGGATGTCATGTGAGACAGTGTCAAACACTTTGCACAAGTCCAGGTAGATGACATCAACTGCTCTACCCCTGTCCATC
>JASSUY010037069.1:58446-74424 GCA_032466535.1 Forpus xanthops | reverse complement strand
GGGGCGGGCGGGCGGCGGGCGGTCCCCGCTGCGGGAGCCCGACGCCGCCGCCGAGAGAGCCGCCGAGGCGGCCACCCCCAAGCTCAGCGACGGTAACGGCGGCACCGGGGGCTCCCCTTCCTTCCTTCCTTCCTTCTCTCTTATCCTAGCTGGGGTCGGAACGCGGGCGGTGGCCGAGCACTGGGCTAGACACGGTTGCGGGTGGAAGGGGCTCAGCAGAGCCCGTGGGGAGGCTGCGACAGGCTTTAGAGTGCTGCTTTCCATGTTTTCCTAATTACGGGAAATATGCAGCCAGCCCTGAAGTTTATATTAAAATATTTAAACAAGCGTTTAAGTTGCTCGCGACGCGATCTGTTCCTGGTTAGCATCCCGCGGGAAGCTGATCGGCTAACGAAAGCCGGGAATCGCCGGCCCGTTCGTTGTCCCGCGGATCGCGGACGCTCGTGGGGTCGGGGAGTGCTGCACCGTCTCTGTGCCATGGAGCTCCGTGCCCCTAATTCTTTTTCTTCGGAAAAGCCTCGCAGCTTGTTCCTCGCTTTTTCAGAGCTGGGGCAATGGCTGCGATGCCCGCACTGGGGATGCTCGCAGCAGCAGGGCCGTGCTGGCAGAGGAGCAGCGGAGGTTCCGCGTTTGGCTGCGGGGCAGGGCTCGTCTCTGCTGACCCGCGGTTCGTAGCCTCCTTTTTTTTTTTTTTGGACAAACGTTTCCAGCAGAGCATCCGTAGGAAGCAGTGGTGAACGAGCGTGGGGAGCGAGGCCGGCCAGCAGGTCCCGCGGGGCTCCGCGCAGGGCTCTCGCGGCGTGTCTCTGGTAGCAAGTTAAATAACGAAAACGGACACCTCGGGTGCAGAGGGGCCGCGCTGGTCGGCGGAGAGCTGAGGGGACCTGTTGCTGTGCTGTTCCCCCGAGAGGGGTGGACCTCCTGGCCGGCTGGGGCCGGGAGGTAGGGGCGGCCCTCCGGAGCCCTTCACTGCTGTAGCTGCTACCAGAGCCGAGTGCGTGGCCCCGAAAGGCAGCTGCTGAGGCGGGCCTGGCGCGGCCCGCAGGCCCCTCCAGCGTCGGCCCCGGGGAGCTCCTGCCTGGTTCTCCCCCTCCCCCGGCTGGGAGCGGGGAGGTGGGCAGGGAATCGATACCCGGCAGCCTGGGCCTCCCTTCCAGCTCAGTCCGGCTATCTGACCGCCTCTGTCGTGCCCAGTCTCTCCAGAGCTGAAAGAGCGCAAGGAGGATGCGAAAGCGATGGATGAGGAAGGGCAGACGAAAATCAAGCAGAGGAGGAGCAGAACGAATTTCACCCTGGAGCAGCTGAACGAGCTGGAAAGGCTTTTCGACGAGACCCACTACCCGGACGCCTTCATGCGGGAGGAGCTGAGCCAGAGGCTGGGGCTTTCCGAGGCCAGGGTGCAGGTAGCCTGTGAGGGGTGCGCTCGGTGCTCGCTGCAGCCGGCCGGGGCCCTGTCCCTGCCGCTCCCGACACGGCTGTCGAGGTGGTGTGGAGCTCCCCGCACCCAGCAAATCCCTAAAATTGCCTCCCCACGTGTCTTTCGGCTTGGACCCCTGTCAGCTTCCCGCCCGCTTTCACCCCCAGCAGCTGCAGTGGCTGTGGCCCGGCGTGGGCTTTTGCGGCCGTGTCAATTAACTTTATAGGTGTACTGACTGTAAACTAAATTACAAACTGCTAAGTGTCCCCAAAATTGACAGTCAGTTTCTTTTCCAAGCTGTTAAATCTCGGGGAAAGAGGCGCGAACGCTGAGCAAAGGGCATAAACCGGCTTTGTTCTGGTTTATGAGCTGCAACATTTTGGGGCAAACCCAAGCTGCTCTGAGAGCTCTCTCCCACGGAGAAGCCGCAGCTTCCTCTAATTTAACCTCTGTCCGCCCAAAGTTTTCCCAAATCAGTTTCTAGGCTGGTTTCTGCGAGTTTGGTAGGGATGAGATGGAGACTGAGGGAAAGTCTGGACTTTGCCCGGCTGGGAAGGAAAGTGGCTTCTCTATGAAAAAATAATGTAGCTGCTCCGGTGAGTTTCCGTTGGCTTAATAAAAGAGAAGAAAATGACAGTTGTTGTTTGAGCACATGGAGTAGCTTTAGGCCCCCAGCATCTGCAGCTGCTCAGAAATCTGTCTGTAAGAGATACCACTACCATACCACACACCCCCCTTTTTCAGCACGCTCGCGATGGGGTAGGGATGGGGCAGAAGCTGTCACCTTGAACTGAAAAAGGAATAATGGGCAGCTTCGAGCATCGCAGCCTGATCCAAATAGAAAAATTCATAATGCCACCTTCTTCCAGCTTCCCCCGTTTCTCCGGCTGTTTATGCCCAGGAAATACTCTAGCAAATCCAAAGTTACTGGGCTTCAACTTGGCCGTGAGGAACGGTGGAGGGCGGCGCTGCCTTCCGCGGGCTCTGCGCTCCACAAAGGCGGTGGAGAATGATCATAATCCGTGCTGTAACCCAGCTCCCTTTAAATCCCTCCGGAAAACGCTTTGCAATAATATTTTTCCTTCGCCTGCGCAATGATTTGTGAATCACGAAATGAGAGAGGGTGAGCACAGCGGCCGTGCAGGTTTGCTGGTGGAGAAAATCACGTTTTTATTCGTTTCTTCGAGTAAAACCTCAAAAAGAGATATTTTGTTGTGTTTTATATTTTGGCTGCGGGGAAGGGGTTGCATGGTCGGGGTGAAGCCTGAGATGCGGTTCCTTAAAGTGCGAATGTTTTCAGGCGCGCTCTCCTGCCTTCCCTCCCTGCCCTCTCTTCCCTAAGCGAGCAGAACTTGGTTCTAGGAATTTATTTGAACGATTCCTTTTCCAGTATTAAGAGTATTTTATCTGACGCGCAGCTTTTTCTGTGGAAGCAAATTAGATTATCATGATAATAAGAGAATTATTCCGCTTCTGTGCTACACTGCACTGCACAGAGGAACAGGAAAAGAAAAAAAAAGAAAAGAAAAAAAGGGGGCGAATAAAAAGAGAGAAAAAAGAAAACCGAAATTTCTTTGTAGTGAAGCTTTTATGACAGTATTACTCCCCCTTCCCCTGAAATCCCCCAGAATAATAGCTAAAACCACAACTAAGTTAAGAAACTCTTTGGTGTTTACTTTTTCTTGCAGATAAAGCTAATTAATTTCTTTATTAATGAGCACGAGGCCTGATGGTGCAAACATCCAAGCCCCTTATCACCAGTCAGCATTAGATGTTGGGGGGTTGTTCAGGTCTTTCAGGCTCTCGGTGTGGACGGGGGAGCCCTCTGCTCAGCTCCTCGCTCCCGCGGGGGGAACGCTCCGCTACATTTCAACTTTATTTTCTTTCTTTTTCATATTTTTTAATGTTGTATTTTTATTTCCCCCGCCTTTTGCCTTGCGGAGCTCACGTGCCACGGGCTGCCCGGGAGGGAGGTGGAATAAGGGGGGGGGGGGGGGGCTGTTGCTGGTGCCCAGCCGGTGCGGTAGCCCCCCCCCCCCGGTGCTGGAGCCCAGCCTGTGCTGTAGCCAGTTTCTTTGTCTGTCGGGTTTGCTTATTATTGTTATTATCCGCGGGTTTATTTTTATTCCCTGCTGCCGTGACTCCCGTGTGTCCCCCCCGCCCTCTCCTCGCAGGTCTGGTTCCAGAACAGAAGAGCTAAGTGCAGAAAGCAAGAAAACCAACTGCACAAAGGTACTGGGGATGATGGGTGGGTGTGCTGTGTCGACACGCGTGGCTCTCCCGTGCTGACCGCTTCCCGCTGCCTCCCGCAGGGGTGCTGATCGGCGCCGCCACGCAGTTCGAAGCCTGCCGGGTGGCTCCCTACGTGAACGTGGGCGCGTTGCGGATGCCCTTCCAGCAGGCAAGTGGCGCAGGGCGGGAGGGGGAGGGGAGGAAGGGGACGGGGCACACGCTGGTCCCGCCGGTCGCGGGTGGGTGCGGGACACGCGAGCCCACTCGCCACATGCCGCCCGTCTGTGTGTCGTCCCCCCCCCTCCCCGCTTCCCGCAGGTGCAGGCGCAGCTGCAGCTGGACAGCGCCGTGGCCCACGCGCACCACCACCTCCACCCTCACCTGGCCCACGCACCCTACATGATGTTCCCCGCGCCCCCCTTCGGGCTGCCGCTGGCCACGCTGGCAGAGTCCGCGTCCGCCGCATCCGTGGTGGCCGCCGCCGCCGCCGCCAAGACCACCAGCAAGAACTCCAGCATCGCCGACCTCCGCCTCAAGGCCAAGAAGCACGCCGCCGCCCTGGGGCTGTGACAGCACCACAAAATACATGGGGAGGGGGGAGGGAAAAAAAACCCAAACCCTCCCAAAAGCACCCTAAAACCCGACCCACAAAACCGGGAGATGCGAGGGAGCGCAGAGACGGACGTGGGATGTACACTTATTTAAGGAATTCGAGGAGCTGGACGCGCAGCTGGGGAGTTCACAGGTTTTAAACTGACCTTTTTCTGCTAAGTTCACTTTAATACAAGAAATTTGATAAGAGAGGCGGGCCTCCCTTCACGGTGCATCAGACACTTGAGTCTAACAACCACGTCTGGAGTAGCAGCAAGAAGAGAGAAAAATGATGATGAAGAGGGGAAAAAAAAATGAAGAAAGAAAAAAATAATTAAGGAAGGACAATGATTTCTCTGCGAATTTCTAATGGGAAACTGTCTGGGATACCTCCTCCAGCAGCAGCATTCCGGTTGCATGTATTTGTATTTCATTGATGGAGTCCTTTGATTCACTTGCACTTCACCCTCATCTTTAGTAGAAAAAAAGGAAAAAAAAAAAAAAAAAGAAAGAAAAGAAAAACCAAACGGACGTGGCTGGGTTCTGTCCCTTTTCATCTCTTAGGAAAGCAGACAGAGAGGGAGATCAAGTACTACCTTTTCCACTCTTAAATCCTTGCTGGTCCTTTGCTGTCCCACCTCTGAAATAAAAGGGAAGGGGAAGCACTGGAAGAATGGAGCATAGATCTTTTTGCCAGATCTCTCGTCCTGGGGGCAAAAACTAAGGGGAAAAAAAAAAAAGAACACATTTAAAAAATGGAGGAAAAGGAAATTAAAAAAAAAGAAAAAGAGAAAAAGTGGGGTGGGGAGGAGACAAAAAGACGGTAAAAAGGGAAAAATGAAAAAAAAAAGAGGAAAAAAAAGAGAAAAAAAAAAAAAGAAAGAGTATTTAATTCCCAATCACCACTTTACACCACGGCAAATTCCAATAAAAGGTACTGGGTACATGTAAAATATGTTGATACACAAAAACAAAGTTTATTTTGGCTATAACGTGTGAATTGATAGTTGACTGTCAGACATTTACATTTTATCTCATAAAGGTGTATCTATTCACGTAACCTTGTGATTTTTGTTTATTATTATTATTATAATTGTTATTATTTGGAAGACGTGTCGCTATTTAACCTGGGCACCCTGCAATCTGTGGTGGTCATCCCAGTTTGCCATCGGACCATCACTGCCAAGGCAGAGGGAAAGCTCTTCTACGCGAACTTCGGTCTGGACGGGCTTTGTATCTATTTGTTCTCCATGAAAACAAAATTATTTATATTGACCATATTTTTTCTAGTGTATTTTAAGTTATTTTAAAAGGGGGGGGGGGAGGAGAAAACAAGATGCTGTTATTTCATTACATCTGTTGTCAGTACAATATATTTTGTTTCGCTCAGGTTGGCTTCAACTTTTTTAATCCATTTTCGACGTCACGAATTTCGATAAGTGCCAAGTAAATGAATTTGAGACACTTTGCGACAGATTGACTGAAAAGGGGTAACGTTTCAGTGGACGGTTTCCCGCCACTTCCAGTACTGTTAGTATTAAATAATCGGTGATATTCTTTCTCTTCTGTGTTCACACCTGTAGAGAATCGCATGTTTCTTTCTGCTCCGCTGATACCGCGGCATAGCGGTAGAGGCCAGCACGGCGGGGGAGCACCGCTCGCGTCCGCGCTCCTTTCGTTACCGCTTTTCCGGAGTTTTCCTTAGTTTCGGCTTCACGAAACTTAACGCAGCGTTTTGGTTTGGCTTTCTGTTGAAGAGTAACAGACCGGTGGAAGCTCTACAGCAATTGTGTCTTTGAGAGTTCTGTCAAGTTCCCTCAGGTAATAAAATCGAGGAAAGTGTCGTGGCTCAACATGTCTTCCCAGGCAGGGACAAGGGGCAATGAGCGCCCTGCTCCTCTCCTCGCCGCGCCCAGGACCATCCCGTCTGGGCGCCTTCCGAGGAGGGCTCCGTGAGGAGAGGCCGCCAGCCCCGGGGGTACTGAGGGGAAGCACCCGCCGTGTGTGTCTCTATGATGAGAAGGGGCCGCCCCGGTGCCCCCGCTCTCAGCCCCGGAGGCCGAGCAGCTCCTCCGGGAAGGGGCCCACCTCGGCGCTGCGGTGGAAGGAAACCGGACGCTGCGCAGGAGAGCGGGGCGGATGAGGCGCAGCCACCGGACCCCCCGGGCCTCTCGCGGGGGAAGCGGCGGGCTCCGGCGAGCCGTACCCGATCTCCGAGGGGAAGCATTTTAGTGGGTCCGGCAGCCACCAGACTACGCGCCGCTGTGGGAGCCGGCGGAGCCGCGGGGTCCCGGGAGAGCCGAGCGGTGGCAGGCAGGTAGCGGAGGCTGCTGGCCAGAGGGAACGAGCGGGACAGGACGGGCTGGGGCTGGGGACAGGGTCTGTCCTCCCGCAGGAAGCAGCCCTCCCGGGGAGGGCGGCAAGGAGCAAAATTAGGTCCGACATTTATATGCTAATAACGGGAGGGAAATGATAGATTTTATGTTAGGTAAACCAGCTTTATTCAAGCAAAAGTAAGATACTGCTAATTATAAAGTCAATGAAACTAACGGTGGTGTCGATTGATCCCCGAATAAAGAAGTTAATTAATATGTGCACGAGCAGCTAATATTGCAGCCCAGTCATTGCAGCCCTGCAGTTCACCTCCCAAGCAGAGCCTCGAGTGTTTCCAAGTCTACTCCAAATAACTTGTCACATCTTACCTGCTCTGTTTAAAATACATCTAGTTTAAATACAGTTGCCTAACAGCCTTGTGCAGGTTATTGATGTATGTAATGTAAACTGTGATGGATACATACAATGTGAATTTCCGATCTTTACAATATGCTCAAATATTGGCATGCCTGTTTTCAAGATGATTGTAATAAAAAACATGAAAAATGTGCTTTCATCATAACAGGGAAAGAGGATTGGGTGGTGTAAGAGAGCTGTATATTTTTTAGTGCAGCTGTGATTGAAATAAAATAGTCTTAACGGGATATTTTTGGACAGGAATACTTACATTCCTGGTTCCTTGGACTGGAATACCTAATAAGTCTATAGGCCGACAGAAGTTGGCCAGAACTCTTCTGTTTCTATTTTATTTCTCGGAGTGTCTGAACTTATGTAAAAATCTGTAAGTTCCCTGAAATTTAATTGTGGATGTTTCATGAGCCAATGAAACAGAGCTGGTGCACATACCATACATGCTTTCTGTAGGTAAAATTTTTGCATGGGGTTTACACGGAGATGTATTAGCCTGAGAGGGAGGTTTAGGGAAGAGATCAAATAAATCATGCAGGAAGGAGTAAACACCTGTTTCTATCCTGGTAGAGCTGATTGCATGTTCATAGCAGGACTTTACACAGGTTGTTTCTCGGTGAAGCAGCAGTTTCCACGTTTTGTTCACTCTGCAGCAGCGTGATGTTAGGTGAGCAGCAAAGTGCAGCGGCAGCCAGATGTCTCACAGAAAACTCCAGACACTGCTCTGTGAACTCCTACCGCAGATTTCAACTCTCTGTATGTGAACACCTAAAGGGAGAAAGAATGAAAACACTGGGTTTGCCCAGTACACAAAAGTAATGAAAACGTGATAGATACTGTGTCTAAAATTTGTAGGTTTCATATTGTTCATTAGCAGCTCACCCTATATTCCAGGCAAAGCTTTTAACCCGCACTCTTGAACTTGCCTTTCAGAAAAGCAGCATCTGAAGGGTGCTTGAGCCTCTGTGCCATCCAGCCGATGGTTCTGCGCAGCAGCAGTCTGCCCATACGGGTACAGCAGTCCTTCAAGAGAACTGCGGCTGAGTACTCAAGGAATAAATAATGTGCTTTGTGTAACAGTACACACTGTGCTAACTGCTGCGCAGTAAATATTGATAGTTATCTAATTTTGTGGTTGTTCCCATTTAATTTGCCCTTGGATTTTGTTTCTTACTATTTCTAAGATTATTCAGCCTTACCGTGAAGTAAAATTGAAAAGTACACCTTAAAGATCAGTGACTACACAGATTTAAAAAATAAAAGCAGCAGATTGGTATCACCCTTGTGTTTTTGAGATAAGCAACAAAGCTTTGACAGGAACTGGAACAACTGTGCTCATTTTTATCCCTTCCTGTATTTCAGCTGCTACAGCCACTGGTTTTGATGGAGGAGCTAGCCAGTGTTCTTAGAAACACAGGTTGTCACTACTCATGCTTTACATAAGCAGCCAGATTTCTCTCCAGATGTTCTTTAGGCAATTAAGTTAGTGTGAATGAAGAAAACTCTCAGTATTTTCTACACCATGAACCTTGCTAGGCCCATTGCAGAGAATGACTTTTAGGATGCATTTGTGCTTTTTGCCAGTTTTTACAGATTTTACTGACTGGGCAAAAGCTAAAATTCAAATGGAAAGAACAGCAGAGTCTTTCCCACTGGTGTGATAACAGTGCACCTTCTTTTGACAAAGGAAAGTAACAAGCAGCACAAATACAGTACCTCCCCAGTTTGAGTTTGATATTTGTTTTTCCCTAGCAGATGTGTGTAAAGACCTCCAGCGCATGTTTTGTCCTGCTTGTAGGCAACTTACCTGCTGGGAGAGGAAGGCTGCAAGCACAAGGTGCTTCTGTCTGCAGGATCTGTTGGGATCTGCTGTATCGTTTGTGTGTAATGTCACCCATGATTTGCACATACTGATGCTCTGCCAACATGGCTCTTGTTTTGTGCTATGGAAGGCAGCCTCTTCTTCAGCAATAATGTTTTGCACTCATGTGAGAGACTTAACTTTTCCTAGAGAAGGAAGGTAAGCTAAAAGAATAAAAAAGGAAACGCTGCTGCTTTGCTGCAGCGGCTAATGCTGCATAACCAGCCTACTTCTGTGCTCTCAGAAACGAGGTGATTTGGACTCTCATTCCCCTTTTTTCTGTCACCGTGGCCCCACATTGCTAGCTCTTTCTGTAAGATAATGGAAAAAAATACGTACGCAAAGGATATTTGCAAGCCTATCTACTTGCTCCTCCTTTTCTCTGTGGTAAACTTTTTAGTACTGCAGCTATGAAAGATATTTGAGAACATTTTCCTGCATAACAAAGGCTTTATGGCCTCTGCACATCAGACATACTGTTCATTAAAAACTGATCTGATACCATCAGTCTCCTTTGTACAGGTAAAAATCGCCCAGGAAGAATTCTGAGGGAGAATTCTGAATTGGGGAGATACAAAGTGCACTCACCATGGGCCAGTGCTCTGAGCAAGAGGTAGTGCGACCTAGGCAGCAGCAGCAGCTACAGGCATTCTGCAGGATATAAACCTATGGGTGATAAAGCACAGTGTCAGAGTAGCCTAATCTTTTATAAACATCTTCCTCAAGTTAATTTAGAGAAGAAAGATAACAGTTTTAATAATGACTGAAGAAAGTGCAGCTGCATCTCCGTTCAGGCTGACATTCCACATGTAACAGGCTAATATCCACCCTGGTGCTCCACACTTGGGTTTCCTTCCAGGATCCTGGAAGCGCATCTACAGGCCCCTAATGGTTTGTGCAGCCGCGTGGCTGCAGACTCCATCAGCAGTACCGGCGCTTCCTTCTCTTTCTGCCCAGCCTGATGCCTGTGTTTTGCTCTTTGAAAATGACACTGTGGATTTTGTGTCTTCTGGAAGGGGCAGCAAGTGGATACAAGCTGTTTAACAGTCTCTTCTGTCCAGTTGACAAGCTCGTCAGCAGCTGCTAACATCCAACCCTCAACATTTTGAATGCACAGTTCAATAATGTCCCCTGCACCTCTATCCCCCCTTGAGCTTTTTGGCTTCCTGGGTTTGCTTAAAGTGATCTCATGTCACTATGAAATGGTAAATACCAGCAATTTGCTCAGAACTCAGTGGCTGTGGAGTCACATGGACTTAACAGTTCCTACCGTCTGTGAAACCCAACTATTTTAGTTCCCTGTCTCTGACTAGAACCTTCACTGTTGTGGTCACACACTCCAGCAAGATGTTAGTGTGCTCCACACTCACCGTAACATGGGAAGCATCTTGTCACTCCAATGTTAGGTTGCCACTTCACCATTCCTATTTCCCTAACAACAATTTAGACCTACTATTTTATTTTCCTAACAGGAGGAGAACATGCCCTGTTGGTCACCGATGATGCAAACACCAAATATATCTTATACATGATGGTGGAGTGAATCCATGTTCGAACACAGCTCACACTAGAAAGGGTGCTTGGAAAATAAGAATTGGCCATGTTATTAGAAAGCGTCTGAATTTTGGATGCAACCATAAAGAGACACAGCGTTTCTTGGAAGTTATTTTAGTTTACAGACTAAAATAATTCTGATGAGAGCTGGGACCAAGACATCACCCCTCCCAGTGTGCCAGATGGTCACAAAGGGTACTTTAGACCTTGGTCTGTGCACCATATAATGGCAAGGACAGCAGTGTGAAAATTGCTAGTATCGACAGCAACACATTTATGAATATCTTGTCATTTAAGTAAATAGTGAAATGGTGGAAACTTGGCAAGCAATTGCCAAAATTGGTAATCTACTGAAAATTAAGATGCTGCCTGTAGCCCATTGTAAAATAGCTGTGATCATCTTTTACGCCATTTCTCTACTTAATATGTATACATTATTTATTATGCAGATTTTATTTTATGAAATATTCAGTTTGGAAGTGTTTTGGCATGTGCTAGTCTTTAGGAAGAAGGTAAACATATTCTTTTTTTAAGCAAAATGTAAATAAAGTATTCCCCCCAAATACCTTTGAGAGGTTAAATGGAGGACAATGGGAACCACATGTAAATGCCCATGCTGTCCCTGTGCAGAAATATTTGTATGGGTTTCCACTGACTTTGTTGACTGCTCAAGAAAATCTGCTTTGATGAAGGCCATAGTACCGAACCTATAGGAAAAAAAGAAAACAGACTAATGAATTAACTAGGTTTAGTACATTTTAAATATGGCTTGTTATCGTAGTTACTTGAACAGCCATTAATCTAAAGAATACCATTGCCATAACATCTGTCCTTACTCTGGAAAGTGGTGCTAATTAATCCATATGGTTTCTGGCAATTTTTTTAGATAAGTTTTCTCCTTGTTCAGTACCCACAGGTGAGATTCTGGTTGTTCTTACATTGCTGCAGCTGCCAGGCTGCAAGAGAAGACTCCCTGATAGGATCTGTTCCTTTCCAACAGCAGATTCTCACGTGGTGTAACCAGCGGTAGGTCTGTCTTACACTCATTGCATCAGAAAAGGATGTGATCCTTAGTGGGTTCTGTCCGTCCTTGTTTCGTGCAGCTGACAAACAGCTTTATAATATGAAACAGATGAAAATTTTTAAATATATAATCAGCTTAATTACAGAAATAGTTTACAATATTTTCCTACCTAGGTAAAGGATTTTGTATGAATTTCAAAAGTAATTTAACCATAGTAATATTTCTAAAGGAAAGATAAACATTTGTAACTCATAAAGATTTTATGTTCAGATGTAATTAGTTTAGATTAATTTCTAATGGGCTCTTTTTGCTTGTAATCAAGAACTTATTTTCATGGGCCAGGGAGATGCCTGTGAATTTTCTGTCTGAGCTTTCTTTCATAATATCTGCACTGAGACTTTTCAGTTAAACAATGAAAAGGCAGGATTTACAGAGTGTCAGCTCACCATTCTGTTCCTGGAGAAAGATGAATTAAGCCTTCAGTCATAAAAAGAACATATATACTTCAAGACAATTGTTATTAGCCAAGGTACATCCAAGGTCAAGCTAAGTTACATATGATGTATTCCTAGGAGTAATTTATCTTATGGCTATTTAAGGCATGAATACATTTCAAAATTATCCAAGTTTTTGCATAAGTTTTGTAAGTGTCCCTCTTAGTATTTGAAAAAATGAAAATTAACACTAGACAGGAATAGTTGTTTGAGGTTTTTTTTAACTATTTCCTGCATGCTCCTACAGTCATTGTTCATTACCACAGGGAATCATGTGGTGGTTCAGTGTACTTCAAGTGTCGTCAATAAGAAAACAGTAAATTCGGTCCTGTGTTATTTCAGAAAACTTGCAGACACACAGATTAATGTTAGAGGCTCAGACATGCAAAGATAATAACTCCAGCAGAAAGAACATTAGTTCTGCAACTGGTAACTTAAAGTACCATTTTATGCTTAAAAATACTCTTTTGTATTTTAACATCTATGAAGTTGGGGTAGTCATAATTTAAAGACAGAATTGAATTTGCAAAACTGTAAGAAAACTTATAAAAATTCTGAAAGCTGTCCTCAAATCTGCACTGGTTTCTTCTTGCCTCAGGTATCTCCACTACTCCTGTGCTCTTGTTTCTCTATCACAGTCCTCTTGCATGCTAATCCGGACTCTGTGTGCTGCATGTAACCTGCACTTCAGGTTGGTACACTTGACATGTGGGATCCAGCCTGTTTGGGAGGAACAGCAGCTGCTGGGGGAGTCAGAGTAGGGGCTGCAGGGGAGGTGATCTGCCGAGGGTTAGCCCCTCTCTGTCCATCCCGTCCCTTCCTGAGGCATTACTGCTCCCCCATCACTTTCCCCTCACATACAGATCTCATTCTCTTCCTTGGTAGAAAAGGAGATAAGATGCACTGAGAATCTGAGTACATTTTCCAGGTAACCCACATCTTTACAGAGTGTGAGTGCTGTGGTGAGCATTCTTTTGACTCAGATCTTAAGCTGCTGTCTACAGCAGCAGTGCTTTTCTGCTCTTTTCCATTGCTGGGGCTGCTGTCGCAGCATCATTTCCCTGGGAAGACATGAGATTCCACAGTTAGAGACCTAGAAAAAGAATTTATTCCCTATGTGTCCTTAGGAGGCAAAATCCTCTACATTCACAAGCATCCCAGGACAGTCAATGACACTGGTAAAATACAGCAAGATGATATGTTTGTAAATTTAGGGCATTTCTGTACAGTCAGAGCAGAGCAGGAGTGGACTTCCCTGACAGCCAACCTGCTCTTAGTGTCCAAACTCATGTACTTACCATGGTGTTGATGTCTGCAAGGGGTGTTGTGGTAGGTCTTAGGTGCAAACACAGCCCTCTAAAAAAGGGCTTTGCAGTTTCTACTACCAGAGAGGAGCACACAGCTGTATATCCTGGGGGATGATGGAAGCCAGGCTTTCCATAAAAGGTGCTGCAAAATGTAAATGAAAAAAAAAAAGGGGTTGTGAACAGAAGAAAGGCATTGTCCACAAACTGCATTTTGTCTTGATTTCTGCTGTGCACCTATTGAGTAGGCACAACCTTGTTTAGCTTAAAAGATCTAAGAAAATTATAGCCTAGGGTTCTTGGTTAGTGTCTGAGTGTTGTTCTTTTCGATGAAGTCCTGGGGAACAATTTAAAACCAAATGTCCATTGCAACTTTCTTGCTCGATACAACTGACAGTTTGCCCTGGGACACCAAGCAAGGCATCAGATGTGGAGGGGCTTTAGAAGAGACCTCATTAAAAATGTATAAAATTATCAAACACAGCTACAGCTCCTGCAGAGAAGCGACAAGCTTGTAACACTGCTTATTTTCAAGTGGTCACAAGTACTAGTGTTAAAAATATTGAGTGTCTATGAAACTGGACTAGATCAGACAAATAACTGAAATCTCCTCTTTGAAGCAAACTGAAATTACAGTGAAATGACCACTGAATTACAACTTTCAGGCACTAGCAAAGTTAGTTAATTTTATAAAGCAATCTTTTGTCTAGGAACCTGTGTGAGCTGTGCAGTAGCCACAGCAAGACTGTGAATTTATACTGAAGGAGGTAGATGCAGTAACCCAGCTTTAGTGTAGATGGACGTAGGAAATAATTGAGCTTCCTTATGTCACAAGATGGCCAAAACAGTAGAAGCCATTCCCTAAACACTGACAGAACTGAGGATGAGTCACAAATTAGGAGTGTGTAGGTGGTGAGCTTCCTCATGGTGCAATGACAGGCACGGAGGAGAAATCTGAGCGCCACACTGTGTCAGCATGTGCAGCAGCCTTGTGGGTAAAAGAGGAGGGAGCAGAATGGGGCAAGGAGAGGAGGTGAAGCACCCAGAGCAGAACATGACACCAGGGAGAAGAATGGTTTGTTTATTGCGACTGCAGAGAAAGGATGGGAACCATGGACAGAAATGAGGAATATTTCGTGGTCATTTGGCTGCTTTTCAGGGAAATTGGACTTATTGCACTGGTTGTAAATAAACACTGGTGTATTCGTGGAGTACTTTATCCACTCATCAATTTATTTTCCTAAATTAAACAACCCAAAAAAGCCTGGAAAATAGGTTTATGACATACAGGCTAGCAGTACTTTCCCTCTGGCCAGATCTGCTCTGATGACTGTGTGAATTCAGAAGGAGAAGGGTGGAAGGGAATATCCACAGTTTGGCCCTTGAAATATCATTATCTTGCGAACATTTATGTCTCTACTGAAAGAACAGAATCATGGAGTATAACCAGGAAATTAAATTTTCTGTTATCCATTAATCCATCATCCATTAATGGCCACTGTCTACACAATTCCCGGTGGCAGGGAAACCAAAATGCCTTCAAGGCAGTTAGAGGCTCCCTGTGTGGGCAGACGGCAGGAGGCGGGAAGCAGCACCACCAGGTGAAGGGTATGGAGACCATCCCTCTCCTTACTGAAGATTCTTCTGGCCGGGTACCTGCTGTGAAAGAGGTAATTCTTGGTATGAGGATGGTGGGTTACCTTGTTGGAAAGGCTATGTATAGTGATGAAAAGGAGAACAGATGACTATGAAGCTTTATGTAACTTGCTTTCCCTCCACTTGATTTTGTACAAATAACCATGTGAATAGCCACTCCTGGCTATCAGCAAACTGTGTTCCTTTAAATACACTTAATACAAAATATCATTTAATTACAGCTGTCTTTCCTCATTTGCGAACATATGGATAATATTTCAATGGGTTGTGACTAAATGGAAAGTCTCATGAGCCAGTACCCTCTGTGGCTAAGATCAGTTGGTATAAATGTAACTTCACAAAGCATAACTTTGTTTTTTGAGATCCATTTTAAGAATAATTTAATTCTAAGTAATGACTTATGTCTAAGCTCTCACTAAAGTTACTCAGTGCCCAAAATAAACTGTTATTTTAAAATTTATTTGTATACAAACCCATATACATTTCTTTGTATAGAAAGAAGTTGAATTCCTGTTTAAATACGAAAATCAATCTGGCCCTAAGCAAAGAGCTCTGAAAACTGCCTCCTGGGTATTTAAACAGCATGTATTTGCATGCAGCACTGCAGCCTGAAAATAGAGTGCCCTTGGCTCCTGGGGCCATGCAGTTCACACTGCCTTTGTAGGCTGAATTTGGGTTTTCAGAGGGGAAAGCTTTCTTGAATTAGTCAGTTTTCAATGTCTCTGTTTTATACTTACAGTGTAGAAAAATTAAGCAGATTCTGTTAGAAGTGATTTAAAGAGGGGCTTTCACAGAATCATAGAATCATAGAATAGTTGGGGTTGGAAAGGACCTTAAGATCATCTAGTTAAACCCCCCCTGCCTGGGCAGGGACACCTCCCACTAAACCATGCCACCCAAGACTATATCCAGCCCGGCGTTGAACACCACCAGCAATGGAGCATTCACAACTTCCTGGGCAACCCAGTCCAGTGCCTCACCACCCTTACAGTAAAGATTTTCTTCCTCAGATCCAGTCTAAACTTACCCTCTTTAAGTTTGAACCCATTACCCCTTGTCCTCTCACTACAGTCCCTCATGAAGAGTCCCTCCCCAGCATCCCT
>JASSUY010037069.1:0-58346 GCA_032466535.1 Forpus xanthops | reverse complement strand
CCTCTTCTGTACTTGTTCCAACAGTTCCATGTCCTTTTTATGTTGAGGACACCAGAACTGCACACAATACTCCAAGTTTTGACTGAGATGTTGTGTTGTGATCTTACGCCTAGCACCTGAGTGGCTTCTTGCTGGCAGGCTGAAGAGGATGTGCAGAGCTGGTAGTGCAGAATACATCCCTCATGAGCTTGTACAGCAGCCTGGTGCCTCTTCTTCTAATGGAAGAGAGCAGAGAGCTTCCATGTGTTAAGTGTTCCATGTGCTCACCGTTCCATGTGTTCACCTACACTCATTGACCTCCTGCAATGTTTTTCGTAACCCATCACTTGGGAGCAACCCATGAAGCTCACTGACTGTGCATATAAATCCTGGCAGTGCTGGAATTTAACACATACAAGTACTGCAAGAGCAGGCCACACTTCTAAACTGAATCAGAATAATCTCATGCTTTTAAGATACTCCCCACTAGTTAGATATTTCACATATCTGGTGTAAAGTTAGCAGTATTTAATAAAGTATCCTTAGAGCAAGAAATAGTAGTTCAGTATCAGAGAGAAATGGATGTCTAATCTGGTTACATTTCTGTGATAGTTTTTATCAACAATTTAAGTAAGATTTATTATATGGATTTAAAAAAAATCAAAAATTGGCTGCCAGAAAATAACCCATCCCTACCTTCTAAAGGCAGGCTGTTATGTGGTAGAGTTTAGCTGATGCTGTTCTATGCTCCAATAAGAATACAACAAATAATTATTGACAGGTTTTCTGTGATGTTGGGTGTGTCTTTAAAACATGTACTTCATCGGGTGTTTGTCTTTTCCTGCACCTGCTGTCTGCAAATGCTTTGGCAGACACAGATATCTGTGGCAATACTGACCACAACAGCGTATTTTATTTGTTGAAAATCAGTTTTGTATTGTAATAAAGAATATATGTTGTGGCAGCTTGGGGTTTTTTGGTTTTTTTTTGAGGGTTTTATTTTTGAGACTGATTTATACCTGTACAGACAGCTAAAGAAAAATGCCTTAAGACTTCAGTGCACAATTGCATTATCCTAAGTATTGCCTATCAAATCCTCATAGCGAACTGGCTGTGCAAATCTGGATTAAACCCAAATTCTGATTAATTTTAAGTAACAAAGTAACAAAAGCTGTGCCACTACCTTACAAACTGGAAGGGAATGGCCTGGCATGGTGTGGGGCAGAACCCGTACAGATGAGATGGAAATAGTCCTGGTGTGTGGTACAGCCAAGCTGGCTTCCCTGACAGGTATTGCCACAGTCTGATAAGGCAAGAAGGAAAGCCTACAGTCATAGCATCATGGAAAGCCTCTTCCTAAATTGCTGTCTTCAAAATATTTCTACTACGAGATGGTCTGCGAGTCTATAATTAGGAGTTCAGATAGCCCCGTGGCTAAGCTCAATGATGAGTAGCAGATATGCCAAATATGCAGATATGCATAAGGAGAAGGTGGTGGGAGGGATGGGCACTTAATGGATGGGCTTGTGGATGAGAAAAAGACGCAAGAGGGAAATGAAGGAAAAAATGAAAAGCAAGAAATTACTAAGTTTGGTAACATTCTTTTATTTACATTCTTTGGCAGGCAGTTAACTTTCTGCTGATACTTTCTCCTTATATCAGTCTGATTGGGACCCATTTTCTAGCTATTGCTGATTTTTCCCACTGAGAAAGTGTTATTTATGTCACATTTTGGTTGGGTTTGTAATCAGCAACTTAGCAAGCTCGACTTGGACCAAGTTAACCAGTTACAGACACAGCTTGGTTGATACTAGTTTAACTTTCCTACCAGTGAACAGCCTGACGTAAAAGTAGGTGAGTACTGCCTGAGGATCCTCCTGTCTTGGCTGGCTTGTGTCCAGTGGTGAGGTTCAAAAGGTGCCCAGGAATTGTGACATCCAGTCTCCTCCACTAACTGTACGCCCTCCTTGCTTTCCATGGGCTTGTAATGCATCCACTTTCTTGGCATGATTTCAGGCATGGGAGCCGTTTTGGGGTGCTGGGATGCAGGTTCATACGAGTTTGGTACCCTGCGGCTAATAATCACTGCACCAAACCACCATGGCTGTGTTAGTTACTTAAGCAACAAATCTTACAAGTAAGGAAAGGAACAATGATCAATTATACATTAAAACCAGGAAAGCATTAAAGGTGCTCATGACCCTGGGCACAGCCAGTATTAACTGCCAATTTTTGTCACACCTTTTTTCCTTACCTTATTTTTAATGAAGGTGATATGAGAAAAGCAAGTGGTGGAAGTTGAAAAAGGCGACTCACACATAGAATCATAGAATCAACCAGGTTGGAAAAGACTATTAAGATCAAATCCAACCATTACCCCAGGACCACCAAGGCCGTCACAAAACTTTGTTACAGAGGACCTCATCTACATGGTTTTGAACACTTTCAGGGATGGTGATTCTACCACTTCCCCAGGAAGCCTGTTCCAATACCTGATCACCCTCTCTGTGAAGAAATTTTTCCTAATATCCAGTCTAAACCTCCCATGGTGCACCTTGAGCTTGTTACCTGTTTTCCTATTGCTTGTCACTTGGGAGAAGAGACCAACCCCATTACAGTGTTCATTAAAAAATAGTCCTCAAAGCTTATTTATTTAACTTTATTTTTTAAAGTATCTAAGTCTTTAATATAAGTAATTTGTAACTATTTTAGATACACTCAGACACTTTTTTTTCTCTCTGATGTAAACCACTTACTTAGAATATGGTCAAAAGAGAAATCTTGCAAACTGAATGAGTTACTAAAGTGATTCCAGATGCCAGATGTGTACATATGTAACATTCCTACTGAAGAAATAGCTTTTGATATTTAATCACAGAAACAAATTTAACAAACAAGACACTAACACATAAAAAGATAACGTGATGAGAAAAAAAAACCCAACAAACTAGGCTATAAAATTGAAGTGAAACTTTTCCAACTTATAAAGAGGGTTTTACAAATTAACCCATGGAAAGCCTCAGAAATTAAACTTGAAAAAGTATGAAATAACTGACTCGAGGAGTAGACAATAAAATGGAAGGGAAAGGAAATGGAAGAGAATAAAACCAGTCAGCAGACAAATGGGAATTTAAAATGCAAAGAAAATAAGAAAATCAAAAGAAATATCAAGAAAGGATATTCTTAACAAGACAAGAATAATAAATTGAGATGTATGAGAAAAAGTGCATGAAATGCTATCAGTTGTAATATTTTAAAGTAAACACAACTGTGAAAACACACAGGAGAAAAGTGAAAGTATGAAAAAACTCATTTTGTATTAATTGTGTTCCCCTTCAAATGGCACATTTCAATACTAGAAAAACTCCTGGAATTCGATTATTGTTTACAGCAGGTTATTACTCAACTGGTTCCTATTTAAGCTGTCTGTATTTGATCTAATTCTGTTAAACCTTACAATGAAGCTGTTGAGCTGTTACCTGAAAAGAAAGATTTAATCACATGAATGTACTTGGAACAAAAATTCTCATTACAACACCATTTTTCCTAAAGGCCTTGTGCGACAGAAGTGTGATTACCCTAGGCTCAGGCTGCAGCTATACAGCTTAAAGCCAATAACCATATATTGAAGTTTAGGTAGTTGGGTTGTTTCTTGACCTTGAGTAGCTTAGACCTTGCTATAGGAATCACCAAAAATTTCACCTTCAGTGCAATGCCAAAAAATACAAACAACATAACAAATTAAATATAGTCCAAATATTAACACACAATAAAAAACCACAACCCATTATATCAGTTGTTGATAATTTGTTGCCATCACAGAAGGGCAAATAGCTGTACTTTTAGGGGAAAAAAGTATTGGAAAATAGTAATGAAAATCATAAAGAAGCAATTAGAGCTACCAAAAATCACAGGAATACTTCAAACAAGCAAGTGGTAAATGTTGTATGTAGATGCTGTTACAGAGGAAAATTATTTTATTAGCCTGAGTTTTAAACAACTGGATTACCACATTTTTCATGTTATGGCACTATTTTGTTAGGCACTAAAATCAGATTTTAACCTACTTTTAAATGTTCTTCCTTTCCCTTCACTCCTGGGTTTGAAACTGCCATTTGTGTAACCATTCTCTTGGCTTCCACTGTTTCTTTTAACTACTCCACAATTATAATAGCTTGCTAATAGACCATATCATTGATAAACCTCCTCGTTAAGAAGAACCCAGGACAAAAAATGATACTGGTTCTTTAAAAGTTTATCCCTATGGCACCATCATGTAAGCATACATATGGGACAGTAAAAATGGAAGACGACACATTAAATGACATTATTATAAAATGCAATACTCTTGGAATGATCCCTTATTAAATTAGGCTCTATGATCTGAGATGAATTTCCCCGATCCCTAATCCATCACTAGAGAAATATTAAAAGATAGGTCTCAACTGGCATTAGAATCGTACTCAGTCTCTACTTTCATTATTTTGAATTAGGGTGCTACTGGGGGGAAGCCTCTTAATGAGAATTAGAGTGATTCACTGGCCTTCTTTTGGATTTTGACAAGTAAAATATTAACTCTTCAGTCACAGCTGTCGGAATTAAAATACTTGGCAGCCACAGATGCACAAATTAAATTGGCCTTTATGTTTCCATATTGCTGACCTCCTTAGAGGCAAAAGCATCAAACCCAACAATAATAGAAACCCCACAGTATGTCATTTCTTAGAAAAAAATATATTTATTGAAGTTTTTATATTTGTTTCTGCTTTAAACACATAATTGAACAAATACAAAACATTTTTACAAAAGGCTATTATTTTAATTTTGCATTTGGTAAAACTTCAGCTACAAATCAGTTACTCTGAACCATTAATCTGGCAATAAAATAATAACTGAAGTTATTTCAGAGATTTCTTAAGTGTTTAAACCAACATAAATCAGATTTACTTACAGTGCATCAGTGAAAACGTCTTAATGGCTTTGACCATCATTTTTTTAGGTTTATTTCTCTGTAAATAATAGATTCTCTTTGTCATAAGCAACATAAGAAAATGCATAATTATTGCAGGAGCACAAGACTTCTTGTTACTGGAGATTCAGGTTGTAACAACAAAACAAGCTATGGTTTAGCAATGTTGAGAAAACATCCTTTCTGATCTTTTCCCCTCCTTTTTAATTTACTGCTATGGTAGTGGCGATGGAGTTTCAATTAAGTATATCTCAATTAAGTGTATTTCAATTATAATAAGTATTTCCAAAGTGGAACTTATAGCATATAAAAGTCTCAAATAAGGGAATGATGCAGAAATGGTGGGGGTTAGGTGTTTCCAGTGTTGGCTTGTTTTTTGTTCTTTTAAAGCTGTCCTTAAATTATATGATCCATCATATCCAAGCCAGAATAAGGGTTTGTTATTCTTTTATTTGTCTCTGGTCACCTCCAGCATCTCTCCCTCCTCCCTAACGATCATTCATTGATCTCAACTTGTGATTGGTTGAGAACTACTTGGAGAGGGACATTGATGGATGCATTTTAACCATTTTACCCTTCGCATCCAATACTGCGATAAACTCTCTAGATCCATGGCATGGTTGCATGAGGGGAGAACTGGGTGCTGTAGCAACACCAGGCATCTGGGGGCAAATTTTGGCTCCAGCTGAGCATGTTCTTCTTGGAAGAGGCTCTTGAAAGGTGATTGCAGGTGACCTCCACATGATTTCTTATAACACATGTTGGAGTTTTTTGCTTGCTGAAGTGGAACAGAGAGACTGCAATGTCAACATGATGAAGAACATTATATTTTATGTGAGGAAATAGAGTTTGTTAACCACTTTCTGGTATGTTTGTTTTTTTTCTCATTTTTCCCTTAGAGATAAAAAACCCCATACTTTGCAAGTGAAAACCCATGCCTTTTCTGCTCATGACGATAGAGAGTTAGAGCTAGCAACACAGCATAATTGCATATCTAAAATAATCCCACTCTGGAGCCTTAATAATTTGAAATATCTTGTTACACACTGTCAGGGATCTTGTCAGACACATTTACACTGCAGTGTACTTGTTGTTACCCCTCTCAGCAGGCTGCAATGAGGCAGCAGTGGGTACAGAACATCTCGTTAGTGACATATGAGACATACTTGACATACTTGGTTGGCATCCCTGCACTCCCAGCACTGCTCACAAGTCCTGAGCAGAGTCCCTTCCAGGACTTCTTCAGGAGCTGCTCCCAGACGCAGTTTTGGGGTAGCCCTTGGTTCCCTGAAGGGAGTGGGCTGGGGACAGTGATATTGCCCTGATGGCTGTGACAATCTGGGGCTGCGACATTCAGCCCTGCATGGTGCAGAGCCATGACCAGGTTCAGCCATGCTGGGGAGCACATGGCATTACCCCAGACTGAATGGTCCCAGGCCAGGGGTCCCCGTGTTTCACTTTGCCAGATCTCACCTTTCACAGCATGTGGAATTATGCCCTGCCCGCAGGGGGAAAGCATTCAGTGCAGTAAATCCACAACTTTCCTGGAACTGCTTCAACATTATTTTTATCCTTTTTATTACATTATCTCATCTATGCAAGCAGCTTATTACATAGAAATAGGGGGTTTCCTATGAGTACTTACTCCATCTTTCCTCCTCACCATATCCCCACTTGGTGGTGAAACAACACCCCAACAACCTCCCTCCCTTTGAGCACAGCTTCAGTTCCTCTCTCAGTGAGTATTTAGCCATCAGGATTGGGGCTGATAACCTGTGCAGACACATTTCCAGGCTTTGCTGTCTGTTCAGTGGTTTCTAGGCTGGCTGGGTGATGGTCGGAGCTTGGAATGCCACAGCATTATGCAGGTGGATGGGGGGTGCAGCTGACTTGGTGTGTGAATTAGTTCTGCGCAGAACTACTTAATACGTCTTTCTTGGAATTAAATGTGCGTGCAGAGCTGCCATAGGGCAAGCTGCAGGGTAGTTTAATTTCTTTTTTAGAAGACATTAGCAGAACTCGATAAAGGGTCAAGTAATTTCATCCAAGTTGCCACTAGTTAGTTAAAAGAAAGCGACAGGGCTGGAGCCTGACGTCGTTACATTCTTGTAAATATATTTTATAAAACAGGAGTTTTAAAATTTCATTTTTTTTTCCGAAAGAATGATTACTGGAGGAACGCTTCTTAGCTTTAAAAGATTACCTGGCCAGTAGCTAAATAGGGCATTTTGATTAATATTTGCTATTTGGAGAGTGGGCTGAGACCTGAAATGAGATGGTTACTTTTGCGACAGGAGCGCCTTTGGTGTGAGGCTCACTGAGCTCCCAGGGAGGCTGCTCGGGGAGTAATTTCGGCGAATTGTAAGCGGACAGTGAGTCCGCGGGGAGCGCTGGCAATCATGGCGGAAACAATGTTTGCATCGATCAGCTGTCACGGTGATTTATGGCTTCATTTTGCTGTAATGGAGAATTAGTGGAAAGATTATCAGGGACTCAACACTTTGGCTTGTTACCCATGTCCAGACGAGCAATTTGTCTCCCTGAAGCAGTGAAATACTTGTGACAGCTCCAACACTTGCCCTAATTCAATCAAGAGAAAATGTTGGAATTAATTTGTTACAAGAAAATTTAAATATGTTCAGCAAACAGTAACCGCAGAGCAGCAGGCTGATTTATTGTGCTCGGCAAGATATCGATCCGCTTCGATCTGGCCCATGTTGAGGTTTTAATGTGTAATAATTTCCAATTTAAAGCTCCTTTTCAAGATCACGGGTTTAAAGAGAGGGCAGGCTAGGTCTCAAGACCTGATTAGGAGCCTGTTGCAATGGCTTTGTCAAAAGCCTGTTTGAATGTAAATTCATAGTTATCTTTTGCACTATCTTTAATATTCTTGACATGGATTTTATTGTGTGTCAAACCTCAGGCCAGCTGCCTGCCACAACCATTAATGAAACATCTTAGGAAATAAATCTCAGTCTTTATACAATATTTTTTAAAACTTGAAACATTAGATGTCAGCGAAAAAGGTTTAACATCATCCTTTTTTTTCCCGCACAGTAAACCATCACAGATACAGCGGTTTTACAGCTTGCCTACACAATTAGATTGAATTATTGTGCAAATGTTATTATGCCATAAGCTTGAATTCCAAAGTCTACATGAATATTTTAGACACTTGTACAAATCTGTTATCTTCTTTGAAGGTGTGACAGCTTATTCTACCTATACATATACATAACTTTTAAGTTTCTCATTATTAAAATGCTCTTTCTTATTGCGTATAGGATAACACCACTTAAGAAAGTGGCCAGGACATTAGAAATGTAGCCTCTTCTTATCCACAGAGCAGCCATGGTGTTCTGCAGAACCATGTACTCCATGCCAGGCTCCTCTGCACACAGCTACAGCAAAACAGTGCGCAAAATGAAGTGTGCTCAATTAGTCCTTTAAGCCATATTATTATGATTGATTAAAAAGGAAATCCTGGCCTTCAGTGCTAAAAAGCTTGAATAATAACCTTCCGCGTAGCTCCAAATGCAAGTTTTCTCTAATGTTTTTAGAGCATCAGCGGCTCACATAATTAGAAAGCAATCCTGTTCAACCTAATCAATAGAAAGTCATCACCTACCATTGGAGGCAGCCATACCAAAGTATTTTTTGCTCATTAGTAGAGCTCAGGCACTTGTTTACTTTAGTTATTCTTAGTTTTGCTGCTGTATCCATTGACCAACCACTGAAAAATAAGCTCTCTTTATTAATACAGTGTTTTGGAAAAACCTTCTAATAGCATCTGGACCATCAGACATAGAGTTTAGGCATCATTACTAGGTCAGCAGTGCTGTGGAAGAGCAGGTAGCACCGCAGTCTGTTGGTATGAGGCCTCCCAGGTCCAATAAGAAGAAACAACCCATGCTGGGCACCTGGATTTTTCTGAAATGGTTTTGGAGTCATCGGTTGGGTGATGGGAGAGGTGCTGAGAACACCTCAACCCCATAGATAATCCCAGAGGGGATTTGCACCTTCCTAGAACTAAAGAAAGACCAGTGTGAAGAACTAGAGCTCGTTAAGTTCCCTTGCTATCAAACCACCCACAAGCCTAATAGTAGGTCTCCTTCTCTCTAAGTGTATTTAAAAAGTTATTTTGGAGGAGGAATAGTATCCAGAAAACATCAGCTTTTTGTGGGGCAGCTGGAGTCATAAGAGCAACTTTCTGAACTCTTGTCTTTGAGGCCCTTGGAGAGACAACTGGTAGAAGCAAAAATTGTCTCTGTAGGAACTTTTGGAGACAAAATGGAAAAGTATCCTTGCTCTACACTCAATTCTGAGTGGACATAATGGACAAGATATCAAACCAGGGTTACGTTTGCTCATTTGGTGGCAGAATAAAAATGAAGTGAATCTGGATAAAGCAATGATATGTTGCTCCCTGGAAAAGCTCTGATGCAGAGTGATGAGTTCTGTGAAACATTTCAGTGGCTTGGCAGCATGATGTGTCCTGCCGTTGTCCCCAGTGAGGGGACAGGACACTGACCACAGGGTGAGCATGGTTGCTTTGGTGGACACATCACTCATGCATGCAATCCCCTGGTCTTGGCCTTCTGAGATCACCCTCTGCAGAGCTATCTGCTGTGTCCTCTGCCACCACATTTCCCAACAAGCCCTTTCACTGATTCTTCAGCAGGAACGGACCTTATCTGCCAAGTAATCAAGGACCACATTGATCTCTATTGATGTCTCTGGTCCAAGAACTTAATGTTGCAGTCTTTGTGTGGTAGACGTGTTCCTTTCTCACTCCTCTCTGTGATGAAGTCTAACATGCTTTCCCCTTTCTGAGACATTCCCTATATATCCTTTCACATGTGTGCACTCACATGCTTTTGGAAAAGTAAATACAATTTTATTAAATTTTTTGCATGAGTTGGATCATAAAAAAAAGGATCCTGGACGTGTAGCATAAGCTTTATGAAATGAGGTGTCCCTGTACTGTCAAGATGCATGTTGACCGGGGGCTTTACTATTGGGAATTAGCTTTTTTTTTGCAAATGCTGTGATGATATTGTACTCACACTTCTGCAAATCCATAATTACAGTTCAGTTTCTCATTGCAAACTATAAATATAAATATTTCTGTGGTCATTCATGGAATTTAACTTCTGCAGCAAATAATATCTACACATATGTTTCCTATCTTGTTCCTAACAGTATAATAACATGCATGCTACAGCTAGTAAAATACTGTTATAAACCTCTCTTTGGTGCAAATCTTGACCAAAAAATACAGAGCTTGCTATCAAGCATATGTTCCTGGGAGTTCAAGGAAGTCAGCAGAGTTCACTTGGTATGAAGGGCCATGGCAGTCAGGGTGCATAGGAACAGTGTGCTGACCTGCAACCTTGTCCTTGCATGCCTTATCTTCAGCTGGTGTCAAGGGAGGTGTCCCATCAATGGACTCTATTACTTTCACTAGATGCTTGCATACTTGTTTCTCCTCCCTGATTTGGGGGAAGCCAGGCTGGCTGGCTGGCAAACCCCTTGGCTCCCATGCAGAGCAGGGCTCAGTGTCCCAAGGCTCTGCAGCCCAGCAGGGACTTCAGTGGGAGGGATGGCTGACACCATTCTAATGTGAATTGGAGGGGAATCAGGCCTTGACATTTAAAATTGAATTAGACTGATATTTAAGACTGAGATAAACTGACATTTAAAATAGTCCAATTCTCTGTTGCTTCAATCTAATTCTTTTTTTTTTTTTTCATGGACCAAGGCTCTACCACATTGGAAATTGCTTGGGGGGGTCTGATGCTAGATTGTGACCTGCAGGGACCGTGTGGCTGAGGTCTTGCTTTGCTTCGCCAGCACTTGCAAGCTAGAAGAAGCCTCCTCCCTGATTCCAGAGAGATGCAGTACGTCCTCACTCGTTAATGCATCTAAATACACTACCAAACCAGCTTATGATAGGAGCTGGGGAGAAAGTCAATGTTCCTGAGCTGTGAGGAGCAGTTAATTAGTTAATTACGTTGTATTTAGAACAACCACAATGTTGGTTAACAGTACTAAAAGGCAGTATCGTAGATTAATATACCATGAGAAATCTAGAAACCTCATCTCTTTCTCAGAGCCACGCACTCTGTTTTCTTTTCTTTTTCTCTGCTTGAACAGCCAAGAACTAGTTTGGTTCACTTCTCTGCCTCGGTGTGCAGGATAAATGAATACGCTTTTCCAGCTCCCACTCATCAGCATGGTCCTGCAGCCGTGGGCTGCAAATCCTGCCTGGAGATGTTTATTTGTTTTTAAAGAGGTCCTATCAGAATTTGGATCTGCTTTCTGCAATTGTCTTTATTGCTCATATAAAAATTTAGGGGCTGTTCATGACTGCAAACTTAAATGTTGGTGGAAGTCTAAAAGAATAGCATTCCTTTCAAGTTAGATTTGCACAAAGCAAAAAAATCTGAAGAAAATAATCTTTAAAGAAGTTACCAATTACAAACTTTATAATGATGCCAGCTATTAACAATAGACCCGTTTGGGACTGGTTTTTTTCCCTTCCCATAACAATTTTTTCTTTCTGCAAGGTCATTTTAGGTCTTCAGTCTCAATAATAATTTGCTCTGTGAGCCATTGTAGACAGAGTTGTCTTCAGTCTTTCAGCTCAGAGGGAGAAATCCAGTCACACTATGGGATCCTTCCTAGATCTCTGCCAACAAAAATGTCTTTATTTTACTCAGAACAAGGATGCTGGCAGGCTGGGGTGTCCCTGCAAGGTCCTGGCACCTCTTGGGTGCTGCATCCTGCTCAACACGGGGTGGCAGCCTGGGAGTTGGTGGGAAGGAGAGTGCTTTTCCTTCAGGGTGAAACCCTGGCTGGGCTTTTTCAGAGTTCCCATTGTTGCACAGCTGAATTCAATCACTGCTATTTATTTTTCAAAACAGGGCTCAGCTCCCTGTTGCTGGATGATATTTTCATCCTCTGACATTTAAGCAAGCTATTTCAAAATGAGCTGAGAACGTTTCTAGAATTCCTTTATTTTTACAGTTTTATATAAATCAGCTTTTAGTTGCCCATTAGGAAATATTGTTAGTAAATAGCTCCATTTGCAGAGATTTGCACAATGACTACTCTAGAGGCTGTGTGCTTGCGGGACCTGTGAAAACCAGCTATAAACTGCTCCGTACGTTGCACATTTTGGGAAACAATATTATTTTTCCAAACCCACAGAGTGATCAGATAACATTCAAACCCGCATGTTGCATTGCAGACAATATGTCTGTGATTAACCGCTTCCTCCAAGTTCTGAATCGTGGTTTCACTCTAGGATGAAGGTAGAGCAAAGCAACTGAAAAAGAAATAGCCTTTTCCTTGCAAAATCAGCAGCCTGGCTCTCCTGCCTGGGGGGAGCTCCCAGCAGGAAGAGATTTCAGGAATTTCCGAGCATCCTGTTGTGACAGAAGATCATTATGTGGGACGTATTTTATGAAGACTGGGAAATTAGTTTTGTTTGATTACGGCTATGACTTTCTTCAAATGATCTGCAAGGACTTCAAAATGCAGAGGAAGAAAGGGGATGAGAAATTTAGATCTTCAAAATACAATTTGGCCTGCTGTGCTGTTGTGTCTCCCTGCCTCTGCCACAAAGGGCTACCAGATGCCACTCTGGTTTTCAGAAGTGTTTCACTAATTTACATCCTCATGAAAATGAAAAGTCAAAAGACTGAGGTTGACTCATGTCTGCTGTGGCTATGGGCCATGCCAGTTTACCCAGACTCATCACCACGCTCAGCCCTACAATGACCAGCTAATCATAATTAATTATCAACAAGTCAGCAGAGTGGAGTGTAGTCCTTACATCTGTTAGCGTTAGTTCACAATTCATTTAATTCACTCCCAACTTAATCCAGACTTGACTCTGGTGGAAGCTGTCTCTGAAGCTTTTCTCACTTGGCTTGGGCAAGAAGAAAAGGCTTGACAAACTATCCTGAAGTTTTTTGTAGTAAGGGAACCTCCAAAACCTGCTTTCAGTAAAGTGGAAATCCAAACCCCAACAGCAGGGCCCACGTAAGATGGTGAAATTTGGATACTTGTTTTCTGATGAATAAGGAATTTTTTAAAGGATTGTGACCTCAGGAGAGGTGAGATATGGATCTTTCCTTGCTGTAGCATCCCATGACTACAAAACTTTAAGCATTTTTTTTAAAGATCAGCAGGAATTTGGCTATCCTGATACCAAGGACTAGCTTAGAAGTAAAATGACTGTTTAACTCCCATCTGGCAGAGCCAAGATAATCAATTTACCTTATCAAGCTCCAACGTCTAATTAGAGGCTCTCCTGACATTCCCAAGCTGGGTTCAACTCGTCCTGGAGGCAGTGTAGCCTTTTTATTACTTTCTACAACTTAATCACTCTGTTTTAAAGACATTTTCTCTGAATTGCTCAAAGGTTAGCCCCTCTGTCAATTTAAGTCAATATCCTCTTCTTTTCAAAATTAATTGCTATTAATTAATCACCATCTGAAGCAATTTATTGCTATTGATTTGCTCCCTTTTGTATGTTTCTATGAGATCGCTTATTGGTCTCCCTTACCACATTTATTTTTTACCCAAGCTACAAAGGCTGTGTTGGTGAGTGCTGGACAAGAGCCAGGTCCATATGAACATCCAAATCTCAACAATAATTTTCTGTCAAAGGATATCCATGCCCTATGTGTCTCTGACTTTTATGGTACTTTTAATTTTTGAACATCCCAATTTGCTTAAACCCAGAAAAGCATAGCCATTGCTTCAGACCTATTCTTAGTGTTTTGAAAATTAGTCCCATTTTCAGGTTCCTGGCATAATTTTTCCTGTGTGCATGCAATTGAGAAGCCCTAGCACCCACATTTCAATGGTCTCACCTTCGAGCATGTCAGGCCAGGGCACAGATTTTAAGTATTTAACCAAGAAAAGACCATGCCAATAGCAACAACACACCTTTTCCTGCTGCATGTAAAGTAGGAAGAAACAGTAGGAAAGAGAAGACATTGACACAGCATCTTCTTTGCATGATGCACTGCTTCCCATTGCTCTTCCATTCTGGTGGGAGGTGAAACTATGCTGGTGGAAAAGCATTAATTTGCTTTCAAACCTTGCACCGTTACTGGCATTTTCTGTCCAACTTTTTTTCCTACTGTATTCAAATAGCTATGATCAATATATTAAAATCCAGATTGTCTCAGTAGCTTCTCCACTCAGCCATCAAGCAGCCCACACCAAGTGATCAGTGCAGCATCCTCTTCCAATTCAACCTCATAAAGCTCGAGTTTTGTGAATCTGAAGAAGACACTCCATGTCATACTGGGGCCTGGCAGGGCTGAGCACAGCAGGAAAGGCCAACAGGAATGAGGATGGCAGCGTGGGAAGAGATCACAGTATGTGAATAAAGTACTTTTTTCAATTTGCTTGAGGACAGCAAATAAGGAGCCATTTAAATGCGTCTTAGTTTTGAGATTAGTTTTATTTTAACAGACTAGTTAGCACAAGGACTGGGAAACTTCACACCTCATCTCCTGGCCTTGGGATGTAGAACAGTTTAGGCATTACACCACTTACACCCAAGTGGAGAAGCAAGACATATTAGCAGAACTGACCTAATTTCCTTCCATGGGGATAAACAAGGAGCACTTCTGAAAGCAAAGCTTCCACCAGCTTCCTCTGGGTCATCGCACCATGGAAATAAATTACAGTGTTTCTGGCTGACGGATGGGTTTCTCATCTCATGCTGGGCCCTCTGGTTGTGACACCACATGGCAGTCACAAGCCCATGGCATCAGCACCATCATGCTGCGTTTCATGCAGCACTCTATGAGACACATTGCAGGCTGCTGAGTGCTGTCATTTTTCAGCCTCTGAAAAGGTATAATTTCTCCTCTCGAAAGCTTCGGGAGGTCCCTGGGGATGTTGTCAGCTGCTTTCACCGCCTTGAAAAAAAATGTCCTTTTCTTTCTAAAGAGTGCTACAATTATTATTACCAGGCCTCGGGGCACTTCACCCCAAATCACACAATGCTATTTCGGGTCTCTCTTTTACCATAAATGTTCAAAACCAGCTCATTAATTCCAGTTTTCAAAAGTGAATTGGGCATTTAGAAGCCCATGAATCTCTGAGACACTGCAGCAGCTCTCCAGCCAGCCAGGAGTACCTAGAGGCTTTGTTTTGAGGCCATGGACCATGTCAGGAGCATCTTCTGGGGGTCCTTTGGGGTGAGAGGGGTTTGCTGAAACTTTCCTCCCTGCCCTGCACTTTGGGATGCCCAGATGTGAGGAAACAGGGCCCAGCTGTGCGGTGCCTGGTCAGGCAGGTTTGCACTTACTTACTGTCTCAACTCCACAATAAAAATGGATTATATTTTGCATATAAGGCTTTGTGGGGTTAAACATTGCTGACTTTGAAAGGCTAATTTTTTCTTGGGCAAAGCCTACAGGACTTTTTTCCCTCTGAGGTCTCTAATGACTGCATTTATGGGCAAGTTTCTCTGAGTACCTCCAAGACTGAAAGGTTTTTTTATGAGACAGATGGAGATGTTCTTTCCAAGAGTGAGTAATATTTAACCTTAAGCACTTTCAAATCCAGCCTTAGGAATATTGGGATGAAAGCCTTGTGGCACTAAGCTTCTTTCAAATGGATATTACAGAAAAGCTGCCTGGACATTTGTCTCCTCGAAACTCTGCTCTGTTTAGCATGCTGCTGGTGTGCCTGTTTTTCTTGAGGAGGCCCGAGCAGAATAAATACTTGTCTTTCGGGTTCAATTTTCAATGGCAGCTTTGCTCTCACTTCTGTATTTCTTTATTGGATTTGAAGTTGCTGATAGTGTCAGTGAGGATGCGGTGAGGTGTCTTCACTCTCTCCCCACTGGCAGAGAGGTAGGGCTGGAGACAGGTACAGATACAGGGACCGATAAGCTGCCCTTGACATCTTGGCACCACTGTAAGACTGCTCACTAGCACAGTGGCTGTGCTACCCATGTAGGAAGAAGGTTTGTCACACAAACACCCATTGTAAGAGAACTCATACTTGTGCCATTCCCAGGAGCCTCAGCCTCAGCTAGAGTGAAGCAGAATCCATTTTCCCCCAAGATTTTCAATAATTTAAACACAAAGCAAAGCTTGGCTAGTTCTCTGCTTGGCATCTCCTCTTTTCACTCCCTGAAACAAAACCTGAAATATTTTAAGCTGAATAAGAACACTCCTATACATATAAAAATGGTGATTTTAAATCAGTTAAATCATAGAATGGTTTGGGTCGAAGAATAATAGTTGGATAAAAATAAAACAGGAATAACAAGTACATTTTAAAGAACTTTTACTTATCTTCTTGTCTTTCCTTGTTGATTTGATTCTTTGCATGCAAATCTGCATCTCTGTAGGATTATGCATTGGGCAAGAAAGGGGGCAAAGTTGTCCCCTCCTGAAAAAAACACCAGCATTTCTCAGTTTTTATTAAGATCCTGCATAGCCTCCAAGTTTTTGAGGGAACCCCTCTGTGGCTTTGCCCTGCTGTGGCGGTGGGTATGCAGCCCCAAAGCCCGTACGCAATCTGTATTTGTCTTGATCAGGATATTAAACTACAATCATGCACACAGCAGTGAGGTCCCTCTGTACTACTGTTGAACTAAGAAATCATTATCATCAGACAGAAGAGAAGTATGGATGATGGATAATGGGTCTCTCTGCTGCCCAGCGATCATTATGCTCCTGTCAATGAGGCAGCAACTGTCTTAAGTCCCATTAGTGGATGATGGGCTGACTGGAAGGGGATTCTCATACCTGAGCAGTCAGCTTGCTCTGGCTGTGCTGCATGAACCCTGGCACAGTAGGACTGTCCTCCTCCCACTGGCCAAGCCTCTGAGATGTGAGATGGGCTGAAGCAGCATCAAGTGACAGCATGAAAACAGCAGAAAAATATAGAAACTGAGAAACTGGAGGTGAAAGGTAAATTGCTGCATCCTGAAGGGACTTTTGGGCAAGAAACGTGTTTAAAGGAAGTAGTAATGAAACTCCGACATGAATTTGAGAGTTTATAAATTAGTTGTCTGCTGGTCGCTTTTACATCTGCTTAGCCTGGTGTGAGTTAAACTCTTCCTATGTCTGTGGCCTGAAACAACTATGGGCATGAGGAGTTTGGTGAAGTGCAGGGAGCAGAGATAGCAGAGTGTCATCCCAATAAGTGTTCAAAACTGCCCACACTTATGTCAAAATGACTGTAGGCTGCCTCTTTTGTGGGTGGTGGCCAGAAAAATTTGAACCAGATGGACAGCAAAATTGCTTCTGCAGTAAAGAGGAGATGGTATGAGTACCACCACCCCTCCAGCTTTGCAAAACTGTCTGCAGGGTGGTACCACCTCACTCAAAGGAGTCTGATTTGCCCCATCACCACTTCCCCAGCAACACAGCCTGAACGTATATACTGCTGCCTGTTTTACTCTGATCTTACTAAACCTGGACAGCAGCTGTAGATGACACCTCAAGATTGCATGACCTTTTTTTGAATTAAAGCCCACATTTGTTCATGTTGCTAGCCATGACTTACAGGCCCTGATATGAGCTTGATGCACTGTCCAGGTCTGGCCATACACAGGTAGAAGAACTCATAATCTGGAGCAAGTGGGGACTCATGGGTCCCAGTTGGTATTGGTTCATGGTGTAAAATAACCTAAGAAGTAAAGGAGGGTGGGATGTACAGCTGGGGACTATTAGCCAGTGTGAGTATTAACTTGCATTTCTCTCGAGTCCAGCCAAATGCCCTCACAACATGCCACAATGCTGTTCTGAGATACTGTTTATGATCCTTGGTGTATATGGCTCTTACAGGGTGCTTGCCTACATGGCTTGTGCATCTGCTTTTGCTAGCAGTAAAGGTTGCAGTAAGCATGGGAGCATATGTGTGTATATATATATATACACATGCATATAACTCTATACAGAGTTATAATGGTGGGAGAAAAATGTGTCAGCCTGGAGGGATGGAGCAGCAGGTGGCAATGATGCTTCTGGGTTTGGGAGAACAGCTCTTGGGAATCTTTCAGCATACCTGTGGGCTCCTGGCATCTATTATTAATGTTGGCTGAAAAATGCCATGGGAAAGGCACGTGTGTCTCTTAATTCTGCAGACTTAAAGAGGGCTTCCCATTATAACCTGTTTCATTTTCAACAAAGCCCCAGTTTGAAGTAAACTTTGAGATATTGAATTCTAAATCATATCTAAATAAGATACATCAATAGCCTGTGACCTGAGTACATGATAATGAACAAAGAGTATCCATCGGTACCTGCTGGGTTCCCCTTGGGGAGCAGATCTTCTCTTGGCAGCTTTGTTTTAGATTACACAACCACAGTTGTGGCTCCCTTGGCATGATTCATCCTGACGTGATCCCCTGGTGATAAAAGCAGAGGTCAGGAACATGTGTTTAGCTGGAAATATGTTTTAAAATGCATTCTGGAGGGTTTTCTTTAAATTATTAAAGAACTGTAATTCACTTTTCAAACTCCCGAAGATGTAAAACACTTTATGGACTACATTTTGAATAATTTTTAAAATCTTCAGATCCCTCTCTTGGTGCTTTCATAACTATTTAGTAAAGCAGTAATAAAACCAAAACCAATACAAATGTTATCTGTTGTTTAGAGAAGTAAATATCCTTGGTAAGTCTCAGTGAAGCACTTACAATAGAGTGGTTTGGATGAAGTCCAGAATTTTCAATGGTTAATATATTATTCATATTAATAAAATAATGCTTGGCAGTGCACCAAGAATCCTAATATATGCACTAAGACCTCAATTTTAGTAGTTGCTGCACAATTAGTTACTAGTTGAGGATTTCCCATGTTTCTCTGAAATTTATTAGGGTGTGAAAAGTCTGGTTTCAAGCCACATTGCTGACACAATTCCAGCATATTTGGCATTATGAGTGTCCAAAACAGGCATCTTCCCTGCACCCTTGAGCGATAGAGCTCGGCTTTTGCCACAGGGATTGAAAATCTGGGGACTCCTTTAATTGCATGTGGATGAGAGACTGGTTGCAGCCAAATCAAGCGGAAAAGTGATGCTCAGCAAAGCCCTGGCCGCCAGAGCAGCAGGGCTGGGGCACCTGGTCAGACCTCAGCTGAGCACTGAACAGGACATAAAGTTGCAAACTTTAATGGGTGCTCTTGAACAGGACCCACTGTGCGCCCCTTGCCCTGGGCAAAACCCTCCCTGTGCTTTGCTGGAGCAGCTCTTTGAGGAGCTGAAGCCCTCTTGCCAGAGCAGCAGAAAACAAATGAGCTATTTGTAACCCTTAATTTAAACAGCTACCGAAGTAACAGTATAAATAGTATAATGCAGTTGTAATGGATAATGAATTATGCATACAGCCTCTTCCCTCTTTGAATATGCATGAAGCAGGAAATCCCGAAGTGGCACAATATTGCTGTTTTATTGCTTACTTAGAGCCTGGTCCTAAAGAGGAGCTCTAGGGACACCCAGCCCAGGGGCTGCACCATCTCTTTTCTCATGGTTATCACAGTGTTGCTCCACACGTGCTGATAGGGATCTTCTGGCTTTGGACAAAATCTGCATCAAACCCTGTTCTTCCAGTTATGAGTAAGCCAGATATAAATATCAAAGTGACTTCCAGAATTTCTAGTTTTTGCACAGTCTAGCTTAAAAATCAGGAAAATATCAAACTAGTTCTGGAAGATGAAGCAAATAAATTAATTCCAGTGACAGGAATAAAGTGGATCTAATTAGAAGTCCCTCTGCAGTGCCTCATTAGTGCGGCTGGTAAGTAAATGAAATTTCATCAGTAGTGAGTTAGACTATTTGTCTTTGGTTATTTTTAGGATTTACAAAATGACAACAAATGGGTTTCCTTGCAGAAAATTTTCCTCATCAGATGTCTAGAGGCCTTTTTCACAGACCATGGTACAGCCGCTTCATTTACATTCCTTGGGCACTTCTTTCACTCTCTGCAGCTCATTGAGACATTGAAACAAATCAAAGCAATTTTTGGAGACAAAAGGATTTTAACTGTCTTACTACTTATATGTAACTCTGTAATGTGCTGCTGTTGTACCAGAATGCTTTATAAACTTCCTCCCTCCTCCCTCTGTGAATAAATGTCTATTTTTTAACTTCTCCGGGTGCTATCATTCTCCAGCACGGGAGAAACCCACATGTCACATGGTAATTTTATTACAGGCTTGTCAGGGATCAGGAGGACTAATTTGTCAGTCTTATTCAACTTGAGACAGCTGTTGGTAACCTGCACTCTCCGGCAGTCCTGAATTGTCAGTCAGCAATGATTTTCCTTGACTTTCAGTGCTTATAAAGTCATACCCTGTGGTAATTTAATGAGCGGGAGATAAAAATTCTGGTCATACTCATCCAGCAATGGTCCTGACATATCATTTAGTTAGAAACCCTTCTTTCAGGACAGAGCCCTCTCACTGAAACCGCAAAGTTATTCCCATTAATTATGTCCTCAACATACTAGAAACCCCAAACACAGGCAATTTGTGCAGTTTAGGTTCTTGGATATGTTGCCACCTACGATCCCGTTGTTATTACCATACCACAAGCTACGGACATTAAGAATTTAATCAAAATTAATGACAATACTGTTCTGGAGCTGCAGCTAAGGGACATGTGCTGTCAGCAGGGACCAGCCTGCAGCCCAGCTAAAAAGCTTGACTCTTTGCTGAGGAAAAGCCAAGAAACATGAATGGCTCTGCATGCTGTTT
Source organism: Forpus xanthops (assembly GCA_032466535.1). Classification (NCBI taxonomy): domain Eukaryota; kingdom Metazoa; phylum Chordata; class Aves; order Psittaciformes; family Psittacidae; genus Forpus; species Forpus xanthops. The sequence continues at coordinate 37,652 of JASSUY010037069.1, read as the reverse complement.
GCAGTTTTTCAGAGTTTGGTTGCTATGCGAAAAGTGGTACTTCTGTTTGCATAAAGTGTAAGGAAACTTGCTGCAAAAAAAAATACGCTGTTTTGTACCAAGTCCCAATCTGCTGGTTGTGTCTGCATGTGGAGGTCTTTGATTGCTTTCTGTCCATTCTTTCCACTGACATCTGCTCACTGCCTCTCCCAACACATGAAATACCAATAATAGGGAGTAAGAAGGGTAAATCTTCACAAGAGCTTCCACTTCCATTTGTAGGGTTGGGATAAAACCTGCATGAGCTTTTACCCCATTTACAGCCTGAACTTTGCTATCTAAGAACTAGCTACAGCCCCAGAAATGTATGTAAAACATTTGGATTGGGATTTAGAAGTTCAGCTTCCACATCCACACATGCTTGAATTCAAATGTTACTTTTATGGCAGATTTTAAGCTTGATTATTAGGTGAGCAGTAGCCTTAAAGAGCTAGTACAGACTTGGGGACAATACATTGTAATCTTTCCTAATATGAACATCAATTTGAACTGAGTTGGATTAGCTGTATAGACTGCATAGGATTGGAAATACAAATTTGTATAAACTTCTGAATAGATTTTAAGCTAGTGGCTAAGATTAGCATCTTTACTTGAAAATACTATATGGATTAAATTCAGATGCTGTGTACTTCCATTCTGTTTTGAAGTGTTACTGACTAGAAATTGGGCCACACAGAATGATTCATAAAGTTTAGATACCAGAATAACATCTTAAGGCAAGAATAATTTGATTTTTTTCCCTAAATGTGTTGCCATAGATTTTCCTAAATGTTTTACAAACAGTTATTAAAAGCACATTGAGAATCTGAATTCCCTGTGGGCAGAATGTTTTTGTACTTAACTTTCATTTAATTCAAAAAAATCACATCTGGTTGGAGTTCCAGCAAAACATGGGAAAATCGTACCCAGCTATCACAACAGCAGCAATGCAAACCCATAGATTGCTTGTGGCCACATTCCCTTGCCTCCTTCCTTGTCCCCCTCTTGGGTACAGTGGTCAAGTCAAGGCAAAGCTTTAGAGAGGCTCAGCCCTGGAATCCCCCACCCAGCATGGGCTTTGACAGCATCCCTGCAGGGTTCCACCAGAAGTATCCCTTTGCACCACAGGGCCATTGGGTATTTGCATGGTGGTGGCCCTGGCTGGACAGTTTGTGGTATTAAACAGCAGGTAGGTGCCGTGAGTGCTGGCACACCTTTCTAACAGCAGCCATCCGAGACATAAGGAACATTCCAGTACTAATCTACTGTGCCCATGTTAGAGGTTTAAAAAGTACATTGATCATTTTTTGGTATTAAATAGTCCATAACAGATTAAACAGACAGTAATTAATAAAAAAAATTCCAACACCCCCTTTCAAATCTCCCTTCCTTTAACAGCACTGTAAATCTCAATGTCATATTCCTGTGCATTACTGCCCTTAATCTGACAGTGTCAAAGGGATCTATCTTCATTTTCTCACTCTTTTCATAATCTAATCCTCAGCTCTAACATGCAATTAGTGCCCTCCTCACCCTCCGCATACCAAGCAGGCTGATTGCTACAGCTTTCACTGTGCAATCCATTTAGCCATGCGACTCATAATGAATATGTACATTTTGAGGACCTCGCCGAGGAGGGTCACAGGCAATCAACCTTGAATTCAATTACGCGAGTCAAGGTTAATGACTCGGAGCAGTGGTCAGAGGCATTCAGCCTCCTGCAGATTAAATCAGGCTGTCACAGCTGACAATGCTGCGGCTCGTGTGAGGAGCGGAGCATTACGCAGAGAGAAGATGGCGTCACTCTGCAGCCGAGGCTGTGCAGGGCTCTCCCTGGCAAATCTGATTGTCAGGCTCCCCCCGACCCATAATACAATTAGGTGGCAGAAAGGCATGGCTGGTTGGGAGATCAGGGTGCCCGTGCCCTAATGATGCTCATGTGTGGGCACAGGCAAGCACTGCTGCCTGGGAAAGGAGCATTTGACTGTTTCCCACCATCAGTGAAAGTGCTTCTACTCTTAGCCATGCTCTGGGGCGAAGAAGGAAAAAGTGTGAACATCCCAAAACTCCCGTGCTCTTCCATCCCTGCCCTCAGTAGCAGCGATGCTCCAGCGTGCCTCAGGATGTCACCTGGGCAGCTCTCAGGTGGCAGCTGTGCAGTGCCTTCACCAGGCAGCTCTGGCCTGAGCACAACATGAGGAATGCTGTGAGGGTCTGGCACCCAGCGGGACATCCCATGCCCAAGCACTGCATTCCACCACTCCAAGGAGAGATCATGGTGTTCCAGGATGACTTCCCAGCTGATATTAAAATAGCACCTATTTCATTCTTTCTTTCTTTTTTTTTTTTTTTCCCTGCTTCTTCATTCAGCTTCTCCAAGGGTGCTAATTTTAGCTGTGCTCTAGGGAGAATGACATGGTGCTAGAGGGCTTAGAATAGACTTAAAGCTGGTGCTTTAATGGTGGACTGCAAACACTTTATTACATGTTTCCATAGCCGTGACAGCTAAATTGCACTTCCAGTAGCTGCTGCCTGGCTGTAGGGGTGTCCCAGCCAACAGCAGGGTTTCGGCAGGTCCACCTTTGATTCAGGTCAAAATGGGTTTTCTGCAATGCATTCATTCCAAACAAAGCCAGTGTCTGCAGAAATCCTTTCTGAGAAGCCCATCCCTGGGAAGGGATAGTGCCAGCGATGACTCCACAATGGGATGCTGGGACTCGTGCTGACTGTGATTGTGACCTACCGCAGCCCCAGCTGGGAAGCCCGGCTTGTGCAGGAGGCGTTTGAAGCCGGGCTGGCTTTTGGGACTGGGGACAAAACGCCCTCAGAGTGCTTTGGCTCCAGTAAAAGCTGGTGTGGCACCTAGTGTGTTTGTGCCCTGATCCCAAGGAGCAGGATAACCAGCTGGAGCAAGGGCTTACATCCCTCAGCTCCACTGATGTAACACTCACGATGAAGAGCTGCTCATCAGAACTGATGGTTTGTGATTCAATATGTTATATGGACACTTATTAAAACCTCTGTACCATAGACTGATTTTTGTCCTCTGCAGTGGGTGTGCTGAAGGTACGTGTGGGCCTTTGCTTTCACAAGCAGAACTAAGTCCCTCACTTTAAGCTTGCTGCTAGCTGTGGGTTTGCCAAGCTCTGGGTGAAGGCATGTAGCTGGGTTGCCCTCTTTGGGTGATGCTTTGCTGGGATGGCACTTGGGGATCCCTGCAGTAACAGCCCCACCAACACCCACTACTGGCGGTTTCCTGCCCAACTGTTTATGGCATATTTCAGCACTAAATAATCAGAATGTTGAATACCAGACTGCACAGCAGAGTGAAGATATTCAGTATTTGTGCCTTCTGCCATTGCTGCTGGCTTCCTGGGTGTGCTTCTGCATGGGCCCATGGACATCTGGGACATCGAGTTTGGAGCTGCAGACAGACCCCCCAGAGCAGCCAAGGATTAGGCCTTAGGGTCTCACTCTGCCCATCGGAGGCTTCATCACAGGGCTGTATGCTGAGTGAGGAGTTATTTAGTAGTGCAGACAAATTAAAAACATAAATAACATTCGACTGTCTGAATCTTTTCAATAAACACAAATTATGAGGTTTATGTATGTAAAGCGGTATTGCTTGGTGTGAGGAATCTTTTACATGTGATTTATACTGTTATTAAATGTGGGACAACTTTTAGAACCAAGTCACTGCTATCATTTCAGCACTATTACATTGTATTTAGTGCAAACTCATAATGAATGTATTTTTCAAAATGTCTTTCTGATGCATGGACTATTGGTGCTTTATAAAATAGAAACCTCTTTCTTTAAAAAATATTATTTTGTTATTTTCACTTCTTCTCCTTCCTTTCCACTGGGAGAAAAAATATTGGAGGAGCCAAATGAGCGACTTCAGTTCACATAACTCAGCTTGCCAGAGGTGCAGTCCAAGACCTAGCAGTGCATTGTAAATACATGCAATTTCATCATTCCTTAGCATGAAACATTTCCTCTGCTAGGGTGGACAACCAGGCCTTTCCAGAAGGCGCCCATCATTTCTCCACGTAGCCTAGCACATGCACAAGGATGTGTCTCAGGTGCCAGCACTCTAAAATGTGCTCACCATGTCCCTGCTTCTTGGTAAACACTGAGAAAACTGGGGTTATTTTATTCTTCTTTTTTTCTTGGTGTCTTTACCACTGTGTATTCAGGACTTGGGTGCCCCAGGCTTGGGGGACACAGCTACATCAGGACAACCCTGGGAAATGCAACAAGGCGAAAAAGCATCTTTATAATATTCATATCCAAGCCCCAGTGTGTGCTAGGTTTCTCCTCTGCCCAGCACTGCAATAGCAGAGGAGTGGGTACAAGCCCCAGGCTAACCCCCCAAGCATGTGTGTGTGGAAACAGGAGCTGGAGCCATGAGAAGCTCTGGGCTGGGATGGCTCCGTCACCTCTTCCATGCCCCGATGGCCGGGGACCACCATGGACCTGCTGCCATGCTCCTCATCCCCCACATGCAGCTTGAACTGTGGGCGTTTGTGATTGTGTTGGTCATTAGTGAATTGTTAGCTACCATTAGTGACAAAGAGAGGATAAAATATGGTTATATAGACTTATGATCCCTTCCTGTTACTTAGAAACTGGTGAAAGTTTCTGAAGATGCATTCAGCTCTTTCCTCATCAATTAAACATTTAGAAAAACAGCTCTCCTGGGCAGTAGAAATGCACTTTTAAATGCTTAAGCTCAACCCTTAAACTTTGAGACACACTTAAACTTTCAGCATGTTGAACCTAATACTCGTAAGAGACACCATGGTCTCTGCCCCATTCCAAGGGATGCTGTCATGGGAGAGTAGTGCGGACAAATCACCTGGAGGGGATAGTGCTGGCCCTTACAGGGGCTGGGGTGATGTACAGTGAAACCCAAAGAAACCATGGTGCCTACAACAGCTGCAGAAGAAGGGATAGCATGGCAGAAGCTCACACTCAAGGCTCACACCCGAAGCCTAATTCAAAGTCACTGGCTCATGGGAACTGCAGGAAATCATGAGGATGTCCCTATTCAAAAGTAGTTTGTAGAGGTGGGCTGGTGGAAACTTTAAAGATCAAATAAGAAAAATATGAAACTGCTGGCGGCACTTCTAGGTGAAAGCAAACTCAGTGGAGCGCAGGGGGAGGTGACAGTGAGCATTAAGGGAAATGTTTGTTGTTGTCCAATGTGGTTTGTCTGACATACAGATTTCTTAATATTGCACGGCAACACACTTCAGGTGTTACAAAAATTTGCATGTGTTTGTTTAGTGGTCTGGGGAAGCTGCTAATGAGAATTCATAAATCCTCCCCTTTGAGCTTTAGCTGGCTGAAGCTTTCTTTTGTTTAAGCTCCTTAAATGCAATTTTAGCAAAACCATAACATCAGATTAGAAACAAACAGCAAATTGAAGCTTGCTTGAGAGGGTTAGTGAGACAAGCAGCAAAACGAAAACTTATGAATTGCCAGCACAGCCCCAGCTGTTGCTGCCCCTTTTCAGAGCGGGAGACCTCTGTGCTATGGGTTTTCAGGTCAAAATTATTGCCTGCCGTCGCTACATCGAAATAGTGGAGAATTCACTGCTATATATTACACTGCTGTATAAACTGTTCAGTGATTTGGCTGTCCTAATCCCAGATGTTTTTGGAGATTGGGGAATGGAGTATTTTTAAGATTATCTGATTAGAAACATTTACTTAAAATTGCTCTAATTAGATTACTGTATATTACAGCCAGGAAGGATGCTGCTGGGTTGAATTAGCTACCTAAACAGTAGATCATCAATCAGTGGAGACTTTTAATTAGTCTAACGATTTTACTTACCAGAATACGTGATCACGTCTTCTGAGTTCTATTTCAGTTTCCCCCATGTACCTAAAAAAGTCTTGCAGGGGCTTGTCAGGAGTCCCTGGGAAAAGCAAACAGGTTTTTTTTCCCCAGTCTACCTACAATATAGTTGGTTTGCAGCAAAAGGGCTTGGAGAGAGAGGCTTGGAAATCAAGCTGGCATGTAGGTGGTAGATGTGCAACTAAGAACAGTTTCTTTAAAATACCCAAATATATTCATTTGTAGCAAAAAACCTGCAGGATTAGATGTTCTGAACCATTATTATACATAATTATAGTAAATAATACTTCAATATTAATAAAAGACACCCCTAAACCCAGAATTCCATCACAAAAAGGGCACCTTTCTGGGTGTATCCACAGCTTTCTCAATGGACACTGAAAGTTAAATAAAGCTTTCAAATTATCAGGTAAATGTTATGGATTACTGTGATTTAATTTATGGGATTAGTTTGGCTTTCAATTACCAGGCTTCACACTGAATCACTTTATATTTTGAGCTCTGTAACTAGCACTCCTTACACTCGATCTTTCATTTAGGGAAGGATTATCAATAATTAGACACCATGGCCTTATTGATTAACTAATCAATAACCACATTAATCATCAGCAGTCTGAAAACAATTCAGTCTTTGCATTAAAAGGAATCCGTGCAATCAAATTAGCATCCTATGCAGCACACCCATTGCAGGTGGTACGTTTATGATAGGTGTAATTTCTGAACCTATTACTGCAGAGTTAGAAAGTGTTTTCTCTTTCCTTTAAATTCTTAATTAAGTTGGGATCATTATTTCTTAATTGTCCACTGTTTATCTGTCACTAACAATAAATTTTTTCTCACAGAAGGTATCGGATAAAGAGACTGAGTCTCCAGAATTTATCCACACATGGACAATACTGAAGAAATGCAATGTTCCCTGGTGTGAACCCCAATCTCCAGCCATTATCTAGATCCGCATTACCCCAAAGCTCAGCAGAGGTGAGTTGATGCCTCCTGAGCCAGCTGCTTTACACAAATAGATCTCTCTGAATTTTTCACCTTAATCGTTTAAAATTTTGTCAGGCATTATAAATAATTATACCTTCATATTACCTAAGTTTCGTGAGGGTTACTTAATCCAGAGTTGAGCACCCGAGTAAGTTTGCATTTGATATTACTCAGCCATAAAAAGCATTTACAGTCATCCTTCTCCATCAGTCAGGGAAGACTATTGAGATAACAACAAACTGCTCAGTAAATTACCCTAATCTGTTGTAAAACTTATTTTACTAATACCGTCAACTGTATTTAACCAGTTGGAAAGTAACCTAAATAATGCAATCATATTGGGTACTTCCTGGAATAAAGCCTAAGGAAGCTGTAGGAAACATTCAGAATAACACAAAACTGTTGTTTTTTAATTGCTGTGCAGACCTGCAGCTCAGGTGGGTGGATGGATGGATTTGAGTACAGGCATCAATCACTTTTTGTAGTTCATCTGTGGACTGGGTGGTAGCTGGTGGGGAGAGACTGGTGCAAGGCTGCCCAACTTTGCTGAACCTCATTGGCTTCTAGCTCTGGAGGATGGAAGCAGCTTTTGAGGGTGTCTGTCTGTTTGCAAAGGGGAGCCCTGCTGCACTGAGACATCCTGGGACTAGTCTCAAAGCATTGGCTCACCAGTGTTGCTTCTCAGCCCCCACAGCTAAGGGAGAACAGATGTAAATTGATGATTTTCATGCATGTTCAGCCTGGTGGCTTCAGCAGTTCTGTTCATTGAGAAAGTCAAACAGCAAGGAACATACAAGGTCTTTTTGTGCGTTCATTAATTCCCTTGATTTGCCCCTATCATTGACATAAAGATGCCCTTCAATGGCCGTCAGTGCACAAATCCATGTTTCTAGTGGCTGGGCCTGCATGAAGGGGGACTTGTGCTTGGTCAACCACATTCGAGATGTGGAATCAGCAATAGAAAAGTACAGATAAACAGAAAGTTTCATGGAAGTGCATAAATGTTTGCATTGAATTTTGGTTTGCAGATGGCTCGTTTACTTGCAAGAGTTTCCCGAGTCAAGATTATTAACAGGGCTTTGGGTTTCAAATCATAGAACTGGTAGTGGCAAACTGAAGCTTTCTGTTACCATTTATGCATTCAGCTTCTAGAGAAAGTTGTTTTCTGCATGTCCTAGTGGGAAGGACCCATTTGTTTCCTTTTAAATAGGTCCATGCCCTTGCTCCCCACATCAGGGACTGATTGTATGCTTAGAAATTTCAGCAGGCTAATGGCAACTTCATGTATAATTTAGATGAAATACATGTACTGCAATTTATCAAGCTAAATAGCACACGTCATGCCTATGGCCATGGAGGAAGAGTTTTCTATGACAAACATTAAAAATGTGCTATCAGTGGGACAAACAGTAGGAGGGGACCAAAGTGCAAAGATGTGAGCAGCCATGATGTAGGGGTGCACAAGGATGCCTTGCACCACCGAAGGGAGATGCCTCTCTATCATCACCAGGATGTCACTGCTTCTTGCTCCTTGCCAGGTGCATTATAATTTTTTTAGATGATAGAACCACTCTTTAATCATGCCTTATTCTTTGAATTAATGAAGGGCTTGTTCAACCCTCTTCTTTCCAAAAAATGCAACAAAAAAACTGGCAAACGAGAAGTAGCAGCCTATGTTTCCCTGACATCGTCACCTGAGACCTTTGACTGATAGCAACTGAAGCTTTTGTGTTTAACCCCTGTAGCATTAAACCTTGCAGCACGGGTAGTATGTGGGAACAGCAGTGCATGCTGTTTTGTTTGATGTAACAGTGTCACTGTTGTGAGAGTCTTAAACTATCTGTGTGGAATATTTTAACTCTGATGCAGATTGTGCTGGAAGTTTTTAGCTGTGAAGTGGCAGATGTGCAGGACTGCTCCTCGCCCTGCATGGAATTGGGGCTGCTTCTGGGGTACATGGCTCCCTGTTCCTGCATGGACTCATCCTCCAAAATAGAGCAGAGGTTACTGAGCCCCCTCACACTGCAATTATTGTTAATTATGTGGCCTGTATATGGGCAATAATTATTGTAGTATAATGCACTCAAATGTGTATATCTGTACCTATACACCCCTGATTTCTTTGCTGTTGACTAAGAGAACCAAGAAGCTACCACTGCCCAACCTGCCATTCTGTGGCTAATACTCCTGGTCAGCTGCCTGCTCAGTGCATAACATCTTCTAATGATGTGAGAAAGGAAAAATAAAATAGAAACCAAAGAGACCTTGCATTTGAAGGTGCTTAGAAAACGGATTGGAGGGCTCAGCCCCAGGATGCTGGAGCTGCTTACGGTGCTGGTCCCAGCTGCAAACCTCACTGCAGAAGTGCTTTCTGCTGGTTATTTTGGTTTGAGTGGGTTTTTTGTTGAACAGTAAACACCTCTAGTTAAACACAGTTTGAAACTTTGCTTGAGGCAGAACATACAAATGCTTAGAGACTGGCTTGTGGTATTTAGTGCTTGGGTACCGTAGTAACTCACACATTAGTAGACTGTTCACAGCTCCCTTCCTTATTTATTCAGTGACTTTGTCTCTTGGGTTAGCCAGTAATTCTATCCCTCACCCAACAGCAGTGAAAAAGAGCTGGATAGAGCACATTGGGCAGAGTCCTGGTTTCCAGCCACACCAGCATCCAGACAACAGGATTTCATTTGCTCTGCCATAGTGCCAGCAAGACATTTCAGCTCTAAATATTAGATCTGCACGTGGTCACCCAGGGGGAAGAAGGCATGCACTGAGCTGAGTCCTTTGCTTAAGCACCATCTGAGCCTTTTTGGACTAGGGCAAACATTTCCAAATCAACAGGACATTCAGTTTCCTTTTTCCCTCTTTAGTTTGTTGTGTTTTATGAGCATGCAGTGCAGAAAGCAAGGTCATGTTTAACTTAGGAAGGGGAATGTTACGCTTCCAGAAAGCAGGTCTATGCAGCCTGGTTTTGCTATATCCCTGCACTGTGTGTTGCATTCACCACTCTGCAGAAGAGTGGCAACTTGTCTGCAATATCCCATCAACATGCAGCATCCCATGGCCGCATCTCCAACAGCATCTATCCTGCCATCCCACTCTTTGCATGAGGGACCCCTCAGCGCATGTGTGGGAGATTGCAAAGGAGCCCTCCAGGGCTGGGCACACCCCACCTCTGCACACAGGGTGACTTCTCACTGCAAATAGTGCCACAAAATAAATCCCAGCTTAAAAGACCCATAAAAATAGCAATTATGAGACATGAAGTGATCTGAGGAAGGGCTGGCACTAAGAGGCCTCCTTCCTTTGATGTTTATTGCCACAGTGGAGCAAATACGAACAATGCTGGTTTTCATGAACACTTCTTAGCATTCAGCATTTCACATTTGTTTCCAATTTTAAGAGTTAATATTGTATGCTTTCATTATGCCATTGTCTAAGGAATCACTCAGGCCATAGTGGTTGTAATTTATCTTTTGTGCGACGTAATTTGGAGCAGTCCAGGCCAGAAAGGAACATCTGTATTGAGGGGCTGGCAACTGTGTGCCCTGCACTTCTGTACCGGGACATGTTAGAAGGTCACTTTCCTCATAAACTTCGTTATCGCTGTTGGTTTTATTCATTATATTTGACATATTAAGCTTCTGTATCTTGGCATAAAGGACACAATATTGCAGCATATTGGCAAGCTCATTTGCTTTTCACAGCTAGTGTTGTGTCCAAATAACAGTCTCCAGGGAGCAACACGTGTATATAGACTGCAGAAAAATGAGCCTCAGCAGCAGGTGGCCTTTTGCAGCCTAATGAACATGGCAATCTGTTACTAGCACGGCAAGGCTTTTCACCAGACAATTAGGCAACTAAGCATGTAATTATTCAGGCCAACAAGAAGAGGCTCTTCTCTAATTTCATCTTTTCATTGCTGTTTACTCACCCACACTCCCCTCATTAATGAGAGATTTTCCAGTCTATGCTAATTGGTTTCAATAACATTCATTTCAGTTGAAAGGGAATGATTCTGTTAATTGAGAATCGAAAGCATCTTTTCATTTCAAGTGCGTCCTGCTATGGAAATCTGAACACTCTCAACAGGTTCGATCTAATGAAATTAAGTTACACAGCCGCCAGTGGTGTAATAGAAATAAAGTAATTTATTTTCACTGAAGCATGTGCTATAGGTCCTGAACAATTAATCCAGCTCGTTCAGGACAGCCATCAGAGAAGGAGATTCTGAATAAACAGACTGCCTGCTTCAGATCTGCCACTGCCATTCTCAGGGTGGTTTAACTGCTAAGCTTTCCAGCATGACCTGAAAATGTTTAATGAGAGCGAGACACATTTGTGGAAACACTAATTCTTTAATAGCTGGTTAGGAGAAAATAAAAGCAACCCCAACGCATAGAGTGCACAACTCACCAGCCTGCTGAGCAAGAGGGTGGGTTAAAGCATTGTAAAGGAAATAAATGGGTGGTTCCCAACTCCAAAATCAGCGACCACCCCGTGGTAGGTGATGCTGAGAGAGATTGTGGAGCTCTAATCCTATTTCTTCAGTATTCAGGACCTGGAAAGCAAGAAGAAAACAAAGCCCCAGAGACAAATACATTTTGTTTCGTTTCTTCATTTTTTTTCATTGGCATCAAGTACTAGGAACTATCTTTAAGGAAAATGGAGATTCTCAATCGTCAATGTAACTTCTAGTGTTTAGGCTTTAAGGAAAACTTTGGCTACCACTAAATAAACATTAACACACCTGCAGGCAGCCCAGAGGTGAAGAAGGCTGCTCAGAGGTACCTGAGTATCCCGCCAGGGGAGCAGTCCTGCAAGGACCCTACAGCCCCTGTCTCTTCCCTCCCTTTTTCCCATCCTTGACCTTACAACTGGTCTTGAAGGAGGTGATCTCAACTGCTGTGGGTCAGTGCAGTGGTTATTTATTGATTAAAAACAAATTTGCAGACTCAGAACTATAGTCTCCAACCAATGCCAGGACAAAGGGATAGCATTCCATGAGGGACAAAACCAGAAAACTTCAAAAACCTCAGTGTTTCAATGCAGAGGAGACTAAAAATGGAGAGTGCATGAGTACTTTCCATATCCAAATACAAGCCTATGTGTACAGGCATATGGAAAGTCTCTGCAGCTACATATGTAATTATTTATTATTCACGTATGATGCAGTATATATTTAAAGTATCTTACTGTCATCCACAATACTTACATGAATAACTGAATAAAAAAAACCCAAACCATACGTTTTCTTGACTTCATTAATTTTAAGGGAGATTTCCAGCTTTTCTTATGTTCCTGGTATAAAACCACCCTGCTGAATGTATTTCACACAAGTGAAACTACAATGTGAAACTTTTGGTTTTACCTGATTTCATGATGGAAGATTTTGTTTCAAATCTATGGGAATAATCCATTGTCTGTGCAGTTCTTCCAGCTGGAGTATATGTTTGGTGGGAGATGCTCCTTCCACCATTAAGAAGAGGAACCCAGGGGTGGTGCAGTTGCTGTTGTGTTTCATGGTAGTTTTATTTGTAAGCATTTATGCAGGCATGGAGTATGTAAATGTTAATGTTTATTGGTTTGGGTTTTTTTCTTTAAGGAAAAAGCTGGCTTCCAAAATGTATAATAGGCAGAGAATTAGAAAATAATGCACAGCAGACTGTTACAAATATTTCAAAGAATTATTTCTTTATTTTGTGCATAGCTCATCATGCTGATGTTTGATTCATAGCAGCACAAATGTACCTGGGGTTGCTAAGGTTACCCAATTTCATTCACCCGTAGATAGTTGAGATCTACATAATCCCATCAGATCATCCACTGCATTTCAAAGTGATATTGATAAATGGTGCCTTGCTCAGATGATATGTCCATTTACATGTGATATATCTCATGATTCCTGTCTTCTAAAATATTGTGGCTGATGAAATTTCATATTATGTGCATGTACAGAAAGCAGAGGTAAGAGTTCTTATTCTCTGTTTGAAAAGGCCCTAGAAGCAGCAGCCAAACGGGAGGGTATTTTGTGCTTGAAGTTCACTTTTTCTACAGAAATTGAGAATACTGTGACTCTAATATTAAACTTCGGTTCTGTCACGGAAGCATGGAAAAGCACCCAGTTTTCAGCAGTGTTTGTACCAGAAAGGCTCAGCACCTTGCTTCACCAAGCCAGAGCTTGCTAGTAGCATCCTCAACACCTTTTAATGTGGAATATCCCATGAAAGCTGAGTAGTTTTTCCTAGCAGAAGTTTTAGACCCTGGAGGATGACCCAGGTTGTGAAGTGTGGCACTCCGTGTGGCAGGGGCAGCTGGGGGGCCTTTGGGGAAGGGAGGAATGATATTGCCAACCGATGAGCCGTGGGGCTGCAGGTGAGCAGCACGGGAGCAGGCTGCTCTGTGCATTGCAACAACAAAGCTAGTGCGGCTAACAGGCAAAGACATGCCTAACATTTTAGGAAGCATTTCAAAAAACCTGGTGCACATGTAGTGCTTGTGCCACCATTCACTTGGTATTCGTTTTTGGTGTAGTAAGCAGTTAACCTGGGAGCAGTTGTGAGAGCCAGCCAGCCCAGGAGCAACAGATGCCCATTGCACCAGCGCTGTGTTACCTTTCTGCAGTGAAGCTTGCTTCCTCCAAAGAGAAAGGAAGCACTGTAGGGAAAGTCTGTGTCACATCAGGAGTCTTCTGGGGAGAGGCTGACAAAAGCAAGCCCAGAAAACCACCCATGGTCCTTGGCATTATCAAGGTGCCAGCACAGCCTGGCCACCGCATGTCAAGCCTTGCTGCTGTCCTCAGCAATGCCCTCCACTTCCCACCTTAAGAGGGTACATATTATACACAATATGTACTAGTCTCTTTATTATAAACGACAGCTAAGCTGTTTACACCCTTTTATTTGAATTTATAGAAGCACAATAGAAACTGTCAGCCTCTGAGCGTTTGGAGACAGTGAAGATGTTAACTCCACCAACTGGCAAAATCTAAACCAAAATAAGCCCCTCTCCCTGTGCCCCATTTTCCTCAGAAGCTGAGCCCAAACCACATCACACGGGGCTGGGAAATATTGGAGCTGTAGTCTTCATGGGTTCAAGGCAGGCTGGGAGGCGCCAGGGGGGTTGTTGTCTCTCAGCTGCCTGCCCAGTGAAATCTAAGGGTGGATGGAGATGGGGCAGTTATCCCGGGTGAGCATCCCTCACTGCTCCAGCACTATCTGTCGCGCTGGGAGCCAGTGGGACAGCATCCCTGTTTGCATAAAATGGATGAAAATCAAACAAATTTGACGAGAGCAGGCGTGGCTCAGGAGCAACGCACAGACCGAAAGTATCAGGTCATTTATTCACAATGAATCATGCAAGCAGATCTAGTTAGCATCTTATTTCCAAGCCGAGAGATGTTTGTAACAAATCTCCTCAGAGATACATTTGTAAGTGAAATGAAGAAACTGTTATTGAAGCAATATGAAGCTGGAGCCTGTGCAGTCCTGAAAACCTATGCTATATTTCATCCTTTAAAAGCTATCATTTTACTTAGCAAGCTGCTTACTACAATTATACAATGTTTTTCTTGGCCCCCAGCTACATTAAACATCCATTTTATAGCATTCACTGTATTACCCTGAAAACCTGGCTTCTAAGGAGAGGGTTATGACGGGTTATACTGTAAAAAAGTACAGTTTCCTTATTAACTTTATAGTTTTACTGCCTTGTTTTGAGGCACCTTCCCTTCCTCTCCTCTGTGGCCAGTGGGGCTGAGCACAGTTGTTTTACCCAAGCATATTTTGCTGAGGTTGTTTTCCAACAGCATCCTTTTGTCTCAAATGCAAAGCTTATCCTAGCATGGGTGCAAAGCCCCTCCTAGTAAAGCCCTCGCACTGATCTACCTGGCTCTCACAGGATTTATCCCATGACGGCTCCTTTGCCATCAAACACAAGGCACCTTTGCAATGGCGGTGGCAAAGCTCTCCCCCATAACTGCCCACTGCAGTATTTATGTTTCCCACATGTTCCCAGGCCAGCTGGACCTTCTTACACTCTTGCCCATTACCAAGATAGTCAGATCAGCTGATTAAATCATGTTTGAACGTACGTTAAAATCTGTTATTGTTCCTGCACAGCCCGGTTGATCACATCCTGTCACACAAACTGGATTCGACTGCTGCTAATAATAGGCAGATAAAAAATGCTTTGCTCTACGGAGGCCTCCTGAAGCAGACAATGTCTATAGCTGTTGATTATTAAGGCCTATTATATATTGATAGGTTAGGATTTATTACTGAAAGCAAAACCCAATTGCTGGGGATTGGCTGGTAGTGGGGCACTGGGGAATAGGTGCCGGGGCTGTTAGCCTGGGATAATCTATCAGTGGGAGGAGGAGTGTGCTCAAGCAATTAGGGAGCCAGCAATCCCACCGATGCGTTATCGGCAGCCTAATAGAGATAATGGGTTTTACTGGACAGGACGGGTACAGTGCTGCTGGGGAAACAGTGACATTAGATAAATAGGAAAATGGCTCATTAAAACATGATGATGGCTGCTGCAAAGCAATGCAACAGAGGGGCACGAGGCACCAGAGTGTCTAGCTGGAGTAGATCCTCCCAGTATGAGCGGATGTTGCAGGGAAACCTATATGGATCTGAGTTTAAGGGCATACGTTAAACTGTTGTTTGTGACAGAATTCAGTTATTTCCATCCAAACATGTTTCTTACTACAGTCCACCTCCCCATGATACTGTTTTTACCACACCATGCCTGCACTCAGAGATGCCCTTTTTTTTTTTCTCAAGTTGTTTGCAGCCCAGATGTAAATACCTGTCCTGTCCAAGGGATGCAGCGATGCCAGATCCTCCCCGAAACTTGCCTGCTGCCTAGTTTCAGTAGTGGTTGCCAAGACAGAGGGAAAAGGCAGTTCAAAGTTATAGAAATCTTCCCTTGCTACAGAGGATCTTCTCACAGGGACCAAAGCCTGTGTCATCCACCAATAGCATATGGGAATGATGGGAAACTCTCTATACCTATTTCTCCACATCTGTTACGGTCTTGTTAAACAGTTCTGATCCAGTAAGGATTGGAAATTGGCTCCAAACACAGTAATCTGGACTTCACAAAAATGTGTGATCTGTTCATATGCCAGGAGTACTGAACCATCACTGTGGATTTTGAGAGAAGTAGCTCTCTGGAATAAGAACGTGTTTTACCTTCACAATTAGTGTTTCACTATTAAGAAAAGACCCTGGGTGCTATAATTATTATCTTAAGATGCCATAGGTGAATTATGAAGGTACTATTTCACACAGAGGAATAAATTAATACCTTTACTATAAACCCATTAAAGATGTGCAGGCAGCAAAGTGTATAGGTTAATAAAGTGTTCCATAATAAATAAATTAAGATACATGTAATAAATTATCTGGTTTTGTCATCATCCAATTTGTGAACCAGAGTGCATTAGAGCAAAAATTCATATTGGATTCTTTCTGCATGAATTAATAGGGGGCAGGTGCTGGAAAAGGCAGCTTGCAGTGAGGAACAGGGCACAGGGGTGAGCATCGCTACCTGGCAAATACCAAACACATCCCTCTGTTTTCTGAAAGGAGGCAATGAAAGAGTACAACTTGAAGATTTTCTCCTTCTGAATATTTCAGCTTAGCTGAATATAAATAAATCAGGCACTTCCAGACTCAGCAGGATAATACCTCCTGCAATATTGCTCTCTCATCCTATTTCTGCCAGGGCTTCCTTCGGCAGTGACCCGGCTGCATCTTTTAATAGCTCTGTGCTCACAACTGCTCATGGTTAGCAACCAGTTACAGTAAAATCCAACAGCAGTTGCGAGGTTTTCCATCCGCTGTTTTTCCTTACCCACACATACAGGAAAGCCAGAGAGAGTTGAGCTGGGAGTGAGCTCATCCAAGAGGTGACAGCTCTGCCCTGCTTGCTTGGGCGACTTTCTGTGACAGCACCCTGGTGCCTACTCCCCTCAGCCAGCAATGAGATCAGGTCCTAGGGCAATCCCTATGCAGGTGTTTACACACAGTCTGACAGCAGAGACTGTATCCCTGCTGAATGGCTTACACCTCCCACCATGTACAAAATCCTACTCCATCCATGCGGCTAGATTTGTTCCGGATTTGCTCTCCTCTGTGACATCTGCCCTGTGTACATTGCCCTCATAATCTGGAAATAATATAGACCTTCCTAACAGTGCTGGCTATTTTTTTCATTGGTGAGCATTAAGGGAATAACTCATAAATGCTAAACAAGTAAATTAATCGCACAGACAACTGACCTGTAGGAGCACAGACAGTGTGAGTTAGGGTTGATGGAAATCAGGCTCAGTTACAACATCTGTTTTAATGCTTGGTGCATGGCTGTGCCCTCAGCACAGCCACCATCAACAAACTGTCCACCTCCTACACAAGGGAAAGCTCTTGAATACATATCTCATGTCAGGGCAGGTTTTATTAAAAAAGAGATTTACTAAACATTAGGTAGTGTGCTGGGGTACTCCCTAATTGTCCCTTATATTTAGCATGACTTTTCTATGAGTCTCCTACAAGAAACATCCAAGCAGAGCAGGCTGGGCTGTTCTCCTTGGCATCCATGGAGCAGTCCTACTGTGCAGCAGCACTTCCAAACACAGGCACAATCAAACACCTCCAAGGGCTGTTGATGTGTTACTTATCTCACGTGTATGGCTTCTCTATTGATCTTCACTGGGCTCAGGGTGCGCTGGGGAAGGTGCTGGCATGGCCGGGTTGCCTCAGTGTCAAGAGGCTCAACCCTGTCTGACTCGTCCCTAAAGAGATGATAAGCTGGGATATGCTAGGATGGTGTGCTAGAATGTACTGAGATCAGCTGGCACATGATGAAGTGAGCAAGGGTGAGCTGGGATGTGCTTGTATATATTGGGATGTGCTGGGATCATGTGGGACATCCTGGCACATGTTGGGAGGAACTGGTGCATGGTAGGATGAGCCAGGACATGCTGGGATGAGCTGGGATGTGGACCACCATGATCAGATCCCTGGTCAAGGTCTGCACCAATGGCAGCTGTGAAAGGCACAGATACTGCTGTCTTGAATCATTCGCCTTTTCCCATCTTCTTTTTCTTCCTATTCATGTTTCCTCCTGGCACACATAGGCAGGAGGACATGAGTGCTGCTCACAGATACCAGACAAAGGGAGGGAAGCAGAAATTTGGCAGAATGCCTTCATTTTGGAAACTCTTGTGTCACTGTCAAATGCAGTACATGAAACATTGAAACACTTCAGGGCAAGAGCAAGCTAAATTATTTCCAAAGACATGCCTTAAGGTTTTCAGTGGATTTCTCTGAAGATTCATGAGATCAGGCTGTTTTACTAAAGCAAGATGAGTTTTACTGACATCATCTGCTCAGAAAATGACCAAATCCAATAACAATAGTCCGTACAGATGTATTGATCTTCAGCTTTGATAGTGCCTTGGCTCCTGGTGGATGAGGGCATGCAAAATGCAGATTGATTTAAGAAAGAGCTGCCAGGAAGAGCCAGGATAGATGCAGAGATGGCAGAGTGCACTGATTTCATCCATGGCCCAGAAACATCTTGTTCACTCATCAAATATTTGTCCTCAAACTTGATGTCATCAGCCATGCTGCAGATGTGATTGGAGCAGCACTGCTTCCAAGGAAAAGGTGAGACTGGAAGACCTGGGTGAGGTGAGTGACCTAAGCATCCATGGTGGCAATGGGACCAGAGGCACAGGCAGCTTCTTGGGGGGGGGGGGAGGGGAATGGGTGATTTCACACATCACGTGGCTTCTCAGTGGGGTTGGAGCGTCCCCCTGCCCCTCCATAGTATCTCCAACCATACCCCCCTCACTGCTGCTTTACTTTCACAGTTCTCATCCCACCTGAGCTACACTAAGACCTTCTCAGTACCCAGTTCCTGCTCTTCTCCATACCATGTTCTTTGCTTTCTCTTCCTGACATGAATGTTAAGGATATTCCTGGGGAGATAATGTGGAGCAGAGGCAACATGACACCCAGGATTTGTGAACCGAAGCAGCATGACCCATAATCTGCCCCATACATCCTTCTGCTACTCACTCATTACACTTCATTTGTGTGTGCTAATTCCCAGTGCATGCAGCAGACATGGCTCCCTGAAAGTCCAGGTCTTCATTCTGACTTATGCAGAGTCTCCCTGGGCTACTGGGTCTGCTCCCTGGGCTAAGGGGGCTGAAGGACCACAGGCCTGGGCTGGGGTGAGCACCAAAACCCAAGGGAAACAACAAAAAAAGCCAAGCCAAAGGTTTAAGATGTCCTGTATTTCTTTCCTGCATGAAGGAAACTATTTAAACTGGCACAAAATAAATTTAAGGAGCGTATTCTTGGAATTACATAGAAAAATACCATGTACATTTTGGCAGCAGCTAAACATATCCTTAATAGAATTCATATGGGGCCTGGAGTGATCACAATGTTTGGAGAGGAGCCAGATAGTAAGTAATTTAAACATCACAGGAAATTAAATTTTAGAATTCAATTTTGCATAAAGTTTACTGTAATGAAACTGTCACACATAAATTATGAAGTCTGATTATATTCTTTTTTGACTTTTTAATAAAATAATAGAGGCACTTGACAGTCAAGAACAAATGCATATTTTATGTGAGGAGCATTACGTTAAACTAACGTCCTCTGGAAATAATGGAACAGATGTTAACACTGCTATATCAGTTATCAGGTGCTCTGTTAAACAGCTTCAAACACAAGTATTTATTAAAAATGCTAACAGGATTGTCTCTTAGGGTTATCTAATTGTAGGCTTAAAATGTAGATGTTTAATGTAATTAATTATATGTGTAGAATTATGTAGTTAGACCATAATTTATTGTGTATGTCCACATATAAATAATATGCTGCTGTTAATATGTAATTAATTCAGTGCAGGCAAGGAGAATGACTTTGGTGAAAATGCAAACTTATTCATAATAGAGTGATAAATCAAAACTAAACCAAATTTCCCCTTCATTTCTATGGAGGGACTCAATGCCTTTACACATTTCTGGGTGCCCCTCAAACTTTGTTCACCCCCAGGGAATGCCAAGCCCCCAGACTGGACTGAGACCCTGGGGGGACACTAGGAGAACCCTGAGAACCTGTGCCATGCTGCTGCTGATCCCCCTCATATGCTAGACCTTGCGGTGGATATCATGGCAGGCATTGCAGTGTGTATCACAGTGGGCATAGTGGTGGGCATTGCAGCAAACACTGCAGCAGGCCTCATGTCGCAGATGTGCAAACCCAGCCCTGCAAAAGCCACAGGAACAGATTTAGATCAGAAATAAATGTATTGATTAACAGCAAAGGCAATTTTTGGCCAAGGACATTGTTCTGCAGCCTTTCTATGACAATACCAGCTCTTTGCTTTGTGGTTTGTTTTTTTTTTTTTTTTTTAATATCCTGACAAAGCCTTTGGTGCCTCTTTCCACCCAGCATGCAATGGGCATGAGTTTAGGCTTTAATCAGGATGGGAACCCCTCTCCTCCACGGATGCTTGGGATGCCATTGGCTTCCCCTTGGGGCAAGAGGGATGCAAAGCCCCAGCTGAGCGTATCAGAAGGCATCAGGATACAACCCTGACGCTGGCTGAATCCCAAAAATTATCTTTGTGCAAAGCAGACAGAGGGATATCTTCACTCCTAGTATGCAGATGTCAAAAAGCTATATCCCTTCGTAGTGGACGTTAAAAAAAGCTCAGCACAACAGCTATGGGTGCCTGCTGGAGCTGAACCAGCCCTAAAGGTGGCTGATACTGCCAGAAGACAGTGCTATGGGAAGTCTCTAGCATTTTCCTTGGGCTTCAAAGTGGGCTCAAACACAGCTCGCACGTGTTGGCACCGTCTCCCACGCATTCCTAATGGAATGGTTCTAATGCATTGTTGAGTCCTAGAATGTTTTGGGTTGGGAGAGTCTTAAGGACACCTAGTTCCAAGTCCCCTGCTATGGGCAGGGAGATCTTCCACTAGACCAGTTTGCTCAAAGATGGTCAAAGCACAGCCTGAAGTAAGTGAAATAAATCAGCAGTTTTGCATTTGGTGTTCATATGTGTCACCTGTTCCCCTGCTCCTCACTCTGCCCTGGTTCTAAGTGGGATATGGTATTTGGTAGTGGGGCCAGGGGATGTCTACAGCAGGTCAGTATGGTGAGCAGAAACCATGCAGGTGGACATCCTGGAGAACTCAGGCATGGGCCAGGTTTTGGGGGCTATGCAGGGGCAAGGGATGCACTGGGGATAGACCTCTGATCCTCTCTGAGATGTCTTGGAGATGCTTTGGCCCTCTTTGTGTGCCAAAATGCCCCATGGCAGGGGCTTCCCTTGGCATGCAGAAGGGTCCCCCACATGAACCGTCTCTAAAGGCTGACAAACCCCCACTCCTGGGGCTGGTAGAAGATGCATTTTGCCACTGCAAGAGGGGTATGACCCCCTGCCTCCTCCCGTGGAGCAACCACAGTGTGTGTCTGCAGTCAGGGGACCTGTGCCGGCTGTAGTGGCAGCTGGGACCATCCCCACACTGAACTCTTATGCCAGAGAAACCAGGGTTGAGAAATAAACAGTAGCATGTGTGGCGTGTTCCTGGTGCACATCCCTACCACTGTCCCCACAGGGGGACCTCATTCCCTGGGCTTTACTAGTTTGCATCCATGGGTCCTGAAAAAAGCCATGACCGCAACAGGCTGCAGTCTCTTAAAATGTGATGGTTTAAACGGCTTTGGAAAAAAAAAGTCGGATTTGTTTCCTTGGATTTAAATTGGTAAATTATTTGAATTTCTCCACCCCTAGGTGAATGATTTAGATGGCCTTGACCCCAGTCTGACTGCAGGGATTAATGTGGTATAATGATTGCTGAGGCTATCATTGCAGCAGGCATCATTAATTATCCTTATTGATTGTAGCTTTCAAAGATAAAGCATTATGCTGACTGGAAAATACCCTCTTCCTGCAAGGTCAAGGCTAAAATAGGGCAGCTAAATAATTGCATTAACAAACAAAGAAATAAAAATAACCTCTAGGAGAGCTCTGTAATTAAGATCCAATTACAGCATTTGGCCTTGCTGGAGGAGCAGCATTACCTTGTGCAGGGTGAGATGCAGGATGAAGGATGTGGGGCGCAGGATGCAGGGTAGAGGACGGGGGAGCCCCTGGGATGCCTCCTGCCTTCCTCACCTGCAGCTCTGCAAGGGCCTGGAGGGACCACTCTGAAAATACTCATGGTATCTTAAATGAAATGGGTCAGGCAGAGGCAGTGATAATTGGCCTCAGATCCTGCTATATTATTTTCGGATCATATTGTGGAGTTCAAAGATGTCCTGGGAATGTTGCTGTCACTGTCTTTCACTCCCCCTTTTCTGCAGCATTTCTGAGCAGCTGGATGCTATGGGGACCTTTGGCTGCAGTTTGCTCCTGCATACAAGCAAGCTGTTCTTCCTGCATCACTGGTCATCCCAGCGCCAGTGTTTCAAAGGCAAAAGATGCCTTTAGAAATGTAGAGCGAAACCCATGCTACATCCACAGTGCAGAAGTGCAGTGTGCTTACATTTACTTCTTTTAGTAGAAACAGCAGCCAGGGAAGACGCGCCAGATACATATTCTCAAGCATCCAAATCCCATCTTTAAAAACAACTCAGGCAGGAAGAGAGCAAGCCTTATCTTCTGATTCCCTGCGTGTTGATTAAAACTGGTGATTCCTGTCTCCTTCAGCCCACGTGTGCTTTGCATATGCATTAGTGTTTGCAGCGAGCTAGGAAAGGCGTATACATATATGTTAGCTTGGTTCTATTAAAGCCCTTATAGTGGCTGTCATTTGGGTGCGGATGACAGCTGGCCCCACTGCACTGCCGACTGCAGGCAGCACAGCACACGTGGCAGGGGAATTACCACTGCCTCTTTGAGGAAAATTTGCCTAAAGGTCTCTGTTTATTTTCTGTTTTGTCATGTGGCCCGGCATCTGATAGGATGTGATGTGAGGTTGTGAAGTGCGTTTTGAACTGAAACATTTTTCTGACATCCATTTAATTATAATTATTGTAATTAAAATATTTGTCATTAAGAAGCAGACAATCTGGCACGCCAACTCAACAACTCGCTTGCTCTTCATCATTAGAAATTTCTAAACCAATGCAATGATTTACTTAAACATGAGTACTGCTTTCCATTTAAGTAAATACACAACTTGATTTTCAGCCGAGGGAGACCAGTCTGTATCACCAGGAAATATCCCAGGGAATAGCTCTCACTGAAGGGTTATTTACTCTTTACAACGCGCTTCACAAAAGCCAGACCCCAGAAGATGGAAACAGGACCTTGCTTTTGGGGCTTCCCAGGAGATGGGCTGATGGCAGAAGTGTCCCTGCTCCCTAGGATGTTTCTCCACTGCTGCAAAGGCAGTGGATGTGAAACCTGCCCACAGGGAATGCGAAATAACTGGTGTGCTGATGCTGCCCTTCCCAGGTAGTGACCTGTCTCTGCCCTGCAGCTTCTGCCCATTGGATAGGCAGAGCCTGGCAGGAAGTGGGGGATCCTGCTTCTCTCCCTGACATAATATTAAATTTATTTTAGCTTCCATTTGTTCTAGTATCTTCCCCAGAAGTCTGAAAAAGTGTATGGGGCATCTGCAGGGACATGAGGCTGTACCTTAGGAGGGTCAATGCTCTTTGGTTGCTCCCGTTGAAGGTTTTCTACCAAGACAGAACAAAAAGCTGCAAGATGGACGTGGGGTAGTGATGCCAGGAGGTACCAGGGCTGCATCCTGCTCCTGTCCTGCTGTAGTATCACTGGCTTGGGCTAGGAATAGCAGGCGTTGTGCTGGATGGGGGCCAGCACCCGTGGCAGGGCAGCATCAGCACAGTGCCTGCCCCTGACAGCTTCATTAGCCAGAGACAGATCTTTTCAGTTAGATATGTCACATCAGGTAATTAATAATGCCCCCCAGATATGCAGATTTTCCTGCGTTTTCAGGCAGAATAACCCAGCAAGCAGCATGGTATGAGCTGGTGGTGGGAAATCTCTTGACAAATTGTGCAGTTCTTTAGAGTTATCACTCATAATAGCTTGCAAAAGGGGGGAAAAAGTGAAAAGGCAGCCATAGAAGCAAAAAAGAGTTTGTATTATTGTTTGCCCTGTGAAAAAGCAAGGTGCAGGATGTAAAGCACTGGAGGAAAGCCAGCAACAATAGACCCCATAGCAACAACAACTTCTAAGGGGGAGCAGGCGGCACATGGCTGCTGCAGATCCCACTGCCATGCCTTGATCTTGGTGTGCCAGCCCCAGGAGTCAGGCAGTCCTGGAGGGACAAGGCCCCCCCGCCACCCCACTGCACAAACGTGGCTCCTTCTCAGCAGAATAAATCTGGGTGATGGATAGGGGTTTGGAAACTGCATTCCTACACCCCAGCACCTTGACCCCCTGCACCTTGACACTCCTATGAAGTGCCCGCATGCTGAGGGGTGCCGTGGTCAGGAGGAAGAGGAAGGCTGCAGGATGCAAGCATGCCCATCAGGGTCCTGTTCCTCCCCAGCCAGTGTGCACCATGGCTGGCATCTTGAAGACATCTTCTCTAGCATCCTGTGCAAAGCCATGCTGGCTTCCCTGCTCACCCGTTCCCCCACTGCCACCAGCTCCTCCACTGCTTTCACCCTGCAAGGAATATTTTTAGCTTTTGGGGGACTGCTGCTGCTTTTCTGTGCCTTTGTCCCTGAATGCAAACCCCTGGGTTTGAACCACATTTCTCTCATCGCGTTAGTGAAAGAGGAGTCATTTTGACTCAATTTTTACATGCAAAGGTCACCATTAAAAAGTCATAATTCAGCACTGCACTGAGGGCTGGGTCCTGCCGACGCTGTCATTAGAGCAGAATTTAAGGAGGTTCTGCGTGAAATGTGTCGGTATTTTTAGCTAACAGTATCAGGCAGAGGGAGCGGGGGCACTGGAGGAGATAATGGCATGGTTTAGATTTCTGCCTTTACGCTCACTGTCACATTAAAAAAAATAAATCGTAATTTTGATTTTCCACATCCCTGAGGGAGAGATTGACAAGAGCATCCAGTCCTCGTAATTGGATCATTCCTCTGGGAAAGTTGGCTCCTCTGCTGAAATCCTTACATGCTCTAAGGAAAATTGCTCTCAACGTTATTGAAAATATTTTAGGAGACTGAGGATTCTGGGACCTTTCCAATTCAAGTGCTCCAGTTGGTCGTGCCAAAGGAAGACAATAATGGGAAACAAATCTGGAGAGCATTGAGTTTAATTGGAGCCCCATCCTGCAAGCCTGGAAGGGGCATGTCCCCTGCTCTGGACTCTCCTTTGGTACAGATTAGCAGGGAAGAGCTGTTAGGACATGTTCCAAAATAGATGCCTGAAATAAGTGATTTAAAATGTTTGGGTTTTTTTTTTTTTTTGATAATGAAAAATTCAAACGTTTTGACATGGGTAAGCCCTGTAGAGCAGTGCTGCAAAAGGTCGGTATGAATAAGCAAAGGCTGTTCACTGCTGCTGCAGGGCCATTAGCATTTTGGAGACAAACTTTTGGGATGCATTTGAGCAGTGATTTGCAACCAGTAGTGGGTGGAAGGAGGTAATGTGGGAGCAGAGGGGGCAGAGAACTTGACTTAACATTACTGCCATACAAACTGCTGCACTTCTTTGATTAAAACTTTGCCTCAAATGAAATTTGCCAGTGGCAGAAATATTAAAGATGGAAACTTTTCATAATGCCAGGACATGGTGGAGGAGGGCTTTGAGGAGCTCCTGCTGAATTGGGTTTGCATGACGGCACATGTGTGCAAGCCATCTCATTGCTTCCCCACGGCAAGAGAATACGCCATTTAGAGCAGATGTCATCTGTCAGCACCCGGCAACATGGTGGACACCATGAAGGGAGATGTTGGACACTTTCCATCATTCCATCTGAAAACAATGATGCCATGCTTTCATGGCATGAATGGCTGGCTTTACCTGGCTCACTTTTGGAGGATGGAGTTAAAATGGAAGATTTTTGATGAGATACAATCTTCCCTTCCTTCCACAGAAATTAATTGTACAATTTAATAAACTCACAGGTGGTTCCACTTCAGACTGAGCAGATGTTAGCCTGAATGAGCTGAGTCCCCTTTCGCCATCCCTTCATCCCCCAGCTATTTCTTCCTTTATATCTCCCCCTTTGTCTTTGCTTCTTCCCTTTTCCTCCTTCTTCTCTATCTGATTTATGAGCAGCTACAATATAAAATGTTTTGTCTGGGCTATATGAATATTGATGATGGGGTAGTGTTGATTTTAGCTGTATTCATAACTTTTTGTGCTTCCTGGAAGCATCTCTTCTTGCAGGCACCGGTGATGCTCTTATGTTTCTATTTATTTTGCGGACCACATTTTCGGAAGGCAGTCTCATTTGTAAAGCCTGCATCTCACATGCACATTTGTCTTCGATTACCTTCTAGGGGGAAGATGATAAGTACTTACACAAACCTATGAAGAAATTAAACACACAAAACAAATGAGCCTGGTGTGTTCACATTCTTTCGTTTCCAGTGATAATGCCCAGGAGGAAACACTTGCATGACCGCAGATGGAGGATGGGTTTAGAGCCCCAGGAGGATTTGGGCTACCCTCTTTAGAGGAAAGCTCTCTTGTATTTCCCATGTGGAGAGAAAAAATGATAGCGCTGCTAATGGCTGGGGCACAACAGTGCCCCAAAGGGAGGGAGGAGGTAGCTGGGGATTGAGGAAATACTGGAGAATAATAATGGGAAATGTTTTGATAAGAAGCTTTGTGGTTTTAGGCAAATATTCGAAAACTTCTGGAGCCCATTTATCACTAGATTGAACCCAGATGAGAGAGCTGCTTGTATAGGATGGAATGTGCCTCCAACAGGCAACAATCTGTAGACACTCGAGTCTCTTGGGTGTGGGCACTAGCAGCCCTGGGTGGCTCAAGAACCTTTTGTCTCCTCCAGTGACAAAAACGTCCCTGTCTGAACATGACTGGGCAGACCTGCACACCTGGGACTTGCCTTCAGTCACCTGCATCCCTTCATAAGGCAAAGGAGAGGCTTCAAGTAGGAACAGAATCCTGAAAATCATGTGAATTACATATGAAAAGCACCTTGACCTTCTCAAAGGCTGGGGAGGAGGAAAATGAGATCAGTGCCCAGTCCACATCAAAAGCCAAAACTAATCTGGCACATACCTGTGCCTTTGAGAACATCTCAAGCACTCTCAGTAAATGAGTATTTGCATCTCTCCCTTGTTCAGCCTTCCTTTTTACCTCTTCTTTCTCTAGCAGGAACCAGCATTTTAATTTCATTCATATCCTTCCTCAGCTTCTTTGGATGTTCAAGAACAAGCGGCAATAAAAAGTGTCAAACCCTACTTTCTAGTTTCTTAATGGAGGTTCTGTAAGCATGACCCTGATGTTTATTGTGCTCCCCAGAGCAATTGTAGAGAGGAGTATCAGGTCTTGGTTTGAAAGGTTGCAGCACTGTCCACTGCTGGCATTTGGCAGCTTACCTGGGCACAGAAAACATCTGTGACTTGTAGGCTTTGTACGGAAGTCAAGAAAATATTGCATCACTGAATGAGAGCCCTTCCTTCATCAGCTGTCAGCACTGGTTTCTGACATCAAACTCTATAAAGCATTTTGGAAGGGCAAACTAAACATTGGAGCACCTTGTCCATTTCTTTGCTCCTTCCAGCAGACTCCATGCCTATAAAGTCCCACCTCAATCCCCACAGCTACACGTGACCCCTCAGAAACCTCCCCGGAACTGCCCCTCATGAAGCAACTTAGAGGGTGTTGGGACACCAAGGTGCAAAGGGATCCTATGGTGGGGAGACCCATCACACTCCATTCCAGCCCCCACTGCAACACTTCTGCGTCATAACCTCCCCAACAAGCTCCTTTCTTAGGACAGACAGTCTTGGCCAAGGCAGTGGATGCACATTTCTGGGGCCCTCAGAGGTCTTGGTTTGTTTGCACAAACTGCATGTTGGCTAATGCAGAGCAGCTCCTGGAGAGCAACCGATAGCAATCAGCAACAGCAGAAATGAACTCGGGATGTGCAATTCCCATCAAGCAGGAATAATCTTCAAAGTCCTACTGGGGTGCTTTTTGGATGACAACACAGTTTTCTCTGCCGTAAATGGGATGCAAAAGAATTAACTGAAGTTGGAATGTTATTGTTTGTGTCAGACTTTGTTAACCATGTTAAAACTATATATAATACTTTAATTTCCTATGTAAAAACTCTCTAATGGGCAATATTCAGAAATCAAAGTCTTATGTAGTGGTTAATCTCTGCACGGACAACGCCAAGTTTAAATCCAGTCCAAATGCCACTTCTCAGTCACAGCTTTAAAGGATTATAAATGATTATAATGGTATTTGTCTACTTGCCTGATACATAAGTTCATGTCAATGTTATCTTGAAAATTGACATTCGGTTTCATCTTTGAGGTGAGAGAATAAACTGTTGACTACCAGCTTCAGAGAAGAAAATGGATTAGCTATAATGTAATTAGAGCTCTATTCACAAATGATTATTTTAGTCCAGCGCACAAAACACGGCGATAAGGAGCACATTCAGCAGAGATGAGAGAAGGAAGGCTTTCACTGGCATTTGCTCTTTATTCTGCACATGGCAACAGGCTCCCTATGTGCAGCTCCTACTGAAGAACATTAAATTTGTGCAGACTGGGCAAAAGGCAGCTGGTGCTCAAACAATTTAATTTCCATTATTTCAGATGTGTACATTAACCGTGACAAAGGTTTGCTGCCACTCTCCCTTCTCTGACAGTCCGGCTCACACTGGGGAGCTGCTCTATTTTGATGCCTCCCTTTTTCCTCGACCCTACCCTGGCATACCAATGCCAAAGCCAGTGAGATGGCCTCCTCAACCAGGAGGTGGCTCCTTGTTTTCAACTTCTTCCAGCACTTCAAACATGAAGACACCAAAACCCCTGAAACTTTTTAATGCATTATTTGTCTATGTGCCTCTTTAGCTCCTAAAAAATGCATGAAAGAATGAGGATTGTCTCCAAGGATTAAGGAACAATAGGAAGCAGTGATAATTTAACAAAAATAAATAAATTAATCTGTATACACTGGTGCTAATACAAATGCTTTGTGAATGGCATGAAAGATTTTGCATTATTTTCAAAAAAAGCACAAAAATCCTTTCTTTTGCATTATAAATTCAATTTAATTTTAAGTAACATGATAAATAATGGCAAATTGAACTTTATTATGTATTCATGAATGCAGTTTAATACAATTGTTATTTCTGGTGTTTGTGGTTTAAAGACATTCGCTTCTGACTTGAAGTTATTTTTTAATGTGCAAATTCAGAAATAATGACTTGTGGTTTCCCTTGCCTATGGGTACCAGTGCTGTGACACAGGGCTGCAGGGGACAAGGCCTCAGTGCTGGAGTTTGGTGCAAGCAGAGCTGGTATTGCTGTATGGCAGAACATGCTTTAAGAGCATCAGCTGCAGAAGAGCTTCTGCAAGTAACACTGTTCCCCATCCCCTGGCTCTGCAGCAAAGACCTATATCTGAAAACCTAGGGGGGAATTATGAAGTGGAGATTATTTTCCAAAGACAATGTAAACTCCAAGGCATGAATGTCACTCCAGTGAAGCTCCCGCACAAAGCCTTCTCCTTGGCAGCTTGATACTAGCAAAGCGAGCCCAGTGAGAGAGTGGGGAGCAAGCATGCTAGTCCTGCCATGCCTCACAAGCCAGACCCCAGAGAGCCAGCTGAGAAATGGCCAAGACATCTTATTTTGGACATTAAATTGTTCTGTTCCCACGGCAGGTTGGCTAAGTCCTCCTTATCCCCTGCCTGCCGCCCTGCTCAGCAAGGGGAGCCCCAAGGACAGGGCTGTGGGGCTCATCCCTCCCTGTCCCCTCAACACTACCCTTCTCACCTGGGGTAAACTTCTTGAGTGTCTTCCATCACAGAGCCACCAAAGGAGGTTGTGCAATCCAATATTCACCTGCTGTAAAAAACATTAAAACACACAGTCCTTTGGACAATTAACGATAACCATCCCATTGGCAATAAAAATTATATAAATCATGATGCAGATTAAAGATATACGTTCAAACAACTGAAATGCAATTTGCAGATGAAAATTGTGTATGTGCACTTCAGGTTTTTACATGGGCAGAGCAGAGAAGCATTTGTGCCTGCAGAAAAAGTATGCACAGTTATAAGTGCAGCTACAGTTTCAGTGCTGGGCTGAGATTTCTTGCAAAGAGACTTTGGCAGAAAATTGACCACAGCCACTAGGAAAAAGTTTTCCTGTTCTTGCTGGATACACTTTGAATTTAGAATATTTTCATATGGACAAATTAAAAAGTACATTCGAGAGAAAATATACACTCAGATATAGATTTAAACTCTGGATCTAACTCCAAACCACTTGCAGTTTGACATGGTGCAATGATTTACTGTGTTGCATGATTATATCCTGTAGGTAGCAGCTCTGCAAGTAGGAAATAATTCAGTCAGCAGTGTGGAAAAGAAATAACTTCTGAGAGCAAGAGTTCAAGAGGAGCGACACAAAGCTGAAGCTTCATGGTTTCCAAAGGAAAAGTATCATGCTACACTACCAGCAGCATCTGTGGGAGGCTCCCCTGTGGGGATGCAGGCTGTGAGTTGGGGACAGGGATCCCCATCACATCCTATCACCTCCTGACATGAAACCTCTGTTAGAGACTGTAGGAAATTATGCAATCAACCAGCAGCAGTGAAGGGTTATTACGATGTGCATTTGTGATCCTTACCTGAAAGTGAGCTTTTTACTATTTTGCTCTGTGAAAATCATGTAAACATATGCCAGATAAACTCCTCTACTCTCTTCCTTTACGCATAAGGTAATGTTTTCTGAAGGCCCTTCATAAATACCATTACACCTTCCCAGATTTAATTATAAAAATACTTGTAATACAATAGTCCTTCACATTCAGGTCTCATTTTCTAACTGAGTTTTGATATGGATATGCACCCAGGAGACCCCAGGCTGATGCATGCCAGATGGAGGAACTGAGCCCTCTCTCCCATCTCCCTGAAGCAAAGCGTCAGATGTCCAGGTCCATCCCTCACATCCTTCGTCTGCTCCTGCCCAGCAGAAACAAAGTTTGCTTGGGTGCAGTGTTTTGGCTATGAAATGTGGCCAAGAGGAGACCTGGGGACAGAGTGGAGGCTCCCAGGCACCTGCAGTGTCTGCTCTTTCCCAGGAAGGATTGACTTCATCCTTCCCGGAGCTGCCTGCTCCTCTGAACTGTCTATAACCAACACTTCCCCAGGTAGTTAGATTATCTTAGCAAAACTAATTCTGAAAAAAGGTTTAAACACAAAATTAGAGCAGTTATGGCTGAGCTAAGTGAAGTGAGGACTTCCTGGCTCGTGCACCGGCACAGTGCTGGTGGGCAGTATGTCAAGGGAGGGATGACACCTGGGTGATGAATTACTCGCTCCTACAACATTGCCCAGCTGGAGTGGCTGGAACAAGGCTTAATTTACTATTTATAAACCTCTCCAGCTGTATTTTCCTAGGCAGAGCAGCTGGCTCATTGCAGGAGTGTGAAGGAGAGGATGTTAACAGGTTGGTTGGCTGGACTCTGGAGAGCATTTTCAGCAGTGCATGGGAACGGGTTCACATGCAGGACAACACTGAATTGCTGACTAGGGCCAGGCTGCAACCCTCCCAGGGCCAGGCAGGTGAGAAGGATCTGACTATTTACCCATTAAAAGACGATATTACGCTAATGATCACTGCAAAGGGAACACCTCGGAGAGGCAGTGCCAAGGGCTGATGCAGCCAGCCTGGTACCCACTATGTGCAGTGGTGAAAAACCCTCATTTACCTTTTCACCCTCTCTGCCCTGCTGAGCCCCAGCCTGGGCAGCCCAGCCATAGTGCTCCTGCTCATCAAGCTCAACCCTATAGCACCTGGGAACCCAGGATGCAGCCCTCAGGGAGTATGTGCTGAGACTCATGGGAACTGGGGGCTCCCCACACCTTGGCTGCCCCACTAGGGCAACCCCAGAGAAATGGCAGCAAACACTGCAAATTGGGGCATAAAACACTTGCACACCTTTCCTATGTCAGACACCATCCAAGGGTTTCTGTAATTCCTGTGCTCTGTGCTGGGTGACACATCCCCACTGCTCTGCATAGGCTTCTCCCAGCACTGCTAATGCAAACATTTAATTTTGATGATTTATAGCATGGCTATAAAAAAACTCTGGATTACACTTTGGAGTCAAGGTCTCAGCTTGAGAGCACATTTTTATACAGTCAGCATCTCTGTTTTTAAATGTTATACTTCAATATTAAATATGACTTTTTTCAGCAAGTCAATAAAATCCCTTTAGACCAGATAATAAACTCATTTCTTCTGGGCTGACTATTGTTTCTATTCTGGGTCATATCCTGCTGCCTTTAACACTGCTATCATTTAGCCTCTCTGATTAGGATTTTTGCCTTCAAATCCTCTCAGGCATGTGCCCAAGCACGGCTGTTGCCCCATGGTGCCTGCAGCGACTCACAAAGCAGCTCCACCAAGTTTTTCCTGATGCAAGCACAGTTCTTCAATGCAACATGGTTTCCAGAAGAAGGCATCAAGGTTTGTCATAGTAAGTTAGTTTAATCTAATCATACCAGTTCTCTGCATGGAAGGAGACAAATCTAGGCACTGTTTTCAGAATATATGTACTAGAGAAAGGCTGCATTCATAACAAACTGTGAAATATTTTCTTCAATGAGAGGGAATAAATCATATAATATCTCTACATATCTGCTATATTTTACAAAAAGCCATACAACCTTAAAAGCAAGTAGCTTTTCTTACAAAATTTTTATAGGCATTAATGTCTCCAGCTTGATGCCCCAACTTAGAGCTAAGGAACAGATTTGCTGATACAGGTCCTCCTTTTACAGCTCCTTCTGGCCTTTGCACTGAAACCTCCAAGATGGAAGCCTTCCATTAGAATTGATTGGCAGGGTTTGACGCAGTGAGCCTCTGTAGCCACATTCAGCTGGAGCAGGAGGGGAAGCCAGAGAGATACAGGGATGGGCAAAGCATGTGCTCTGAAACCTGACCTCTCTCCTGTGGTTTCTCCTGGACCTAAAACACCGTCTAGCCTAAGGGGTAGAAGGTGAGATGCAGTTATGGTCCTGGGTCTCATGTGGTCCTGCCTTGGCTGGGCTGAGCCCATTGCTGTGTGTCATGTGAAAGGGGTGGAAGATTTTTTCGACCCCTATTGTTTGTCAGTGTCCCATTAAAGCAGATACCTTCGTGCCTAACCAGTCTGTCACTGTCCCATTATAGGGACCCTTCACTGAAGAGTTCTGCTGGATCAGAAGGTGATTCGACTGACTTGTTAGAGAAATGCACCTATAGCATAAGGGAGATCTCTCAATAGGTCTTCCCACTTTGCTTGAATGTGTTACCCACTGCCTGCAACTGCTAGTACTCATAAAGGACTAATATTAATAATTTACAAAATAACACTCTTTATTAATATAAAATAATGACAAATTAATGTTCATGATTGCCAGTGACAGGGACTGTCTGCAAAAACAAGCTTGAAGGAATACACAACTAGCTAGCAGGAGTTAGTTATTTAGCACACATAAGAGAAAGCTCTTACCTGATAGACATCCCTATGGGTTAGAAGAGAGGTTCAGCCCATTGACTGATCCCAGAAATTACAATGGAGTATTCCCTATCTCCTCCTCTCTGTCATTCACTTTTATACTTTTCTTTACTCTCAGGTGGAATTTGAGTGACTCTAGTCATACATTCTTCAATGTTGATTGGAGTAAAATTCTCTTCCTTTCTTGTTTAAAGACATAGCTGATAAAAAATACAAAGAACGTGCTCAGTGAAGGATGATTGTACCTTGGAGGCAGCTAACAAAGTGCATTAGTATTATAGTGAGACTCTAATGAGCAAGGTTCACCTAGAGAAGGTGATTTCACCAGTTGTTGGCTCGACAGCTGCTATGAATCTTACCTGATGTATGTTGCTATCAGGTTCCAAATCATGCAAGTATTTGAGCCTGGCCACGGTGTCTCCACTCCTCTCCTCCCTCCATTGTTTCTCTAGGATAGCAGGTTGTGTTGCACAGGGAACCATGGTGGAGTAGATTCTGTGCATGCCCACTGTCCTAGAAGTGGCAACTGTATTTTACTCTAAAAAGGTTTCTATAATGCTACACCTTCTGTTAGATCCCAGTTTTCTCTAATTCCACCCCCCACCCTCAGGTTTGATTTTCCCACACTATGGTTGCTGGTGCTCATTCTCATCCCATCCCTGTCCCTGTTTCTGTCCCATCCTGGTGTGTCCTGGTGCAGATGCGCCTAGATATCCCAAGAGAATCACCATCCCCAGTACATCCCCATCCCATCCTCATACTACCACCATCCCGAATACATACCTCTGAAAATCCCCATCCCATCCCTATCATACCACCTCCTACTCAACACTTTTCCATCCCCACTATGCCTGACAGCAGATCCAGGCTGGGATGTGGCCTGAAGCTCACTGTGCCAGGGATGTAGTACCAGGATCAGGCCCCATACTTGGGCACTGGCAGGTGGCTGAAAGGAGATGACTGCAGTGGGAGAGTGCTGGTATCAGTCCCTGCAGAAGACAATCCAATGTCATGGCATGGGTGATATTGAAATCTTGTACTATAAAACATGACTTCTGCATTTAAAGGAAGACAAGTGTTTTATGTTTTTAGAGCTCTCAGAATTACCCTATAATCTTATTTATTTTATAACACACATTTCTGTGGAAAAGGGTATCATAAGATAAATAGAAATTAACTGATTATAAGGATTTTTATTCTTCAAGTACATATTTATCAGACCATTTGCTCTTTCTCTTCTAATATCTTGACATAAGAGTGTCAAATTAATCACTAGTGAGATTATGATAATACTCTGCACTTTTGTAGCTTTCCTATCTGATTTAAAAAGCTTTTTTTCTCCACAAATGCACTTGAAGTTAGTGCTTTATAGACTTGATAGAATTCATTTCAGGATTAATAAGCCTTCTCTGAACCATTTAGCAAAATCTCTGCAGCATCCTATTCTTGAATAGGGAATAGATTCTGAATACCAAAGAGCAGTTTAATTAATTTGTCTAATTAATTGAGGGAAATGGAAGTTATTTCTTTTCTGCAAATTGTTTCATGTTAATGGCAGCAAATGTCAGCTGAATTACACAAGTGATACCGCCCTAGCTCCTGCCGAACACAAGGTTATCTGGATGGTGTTTTAACGGTACATGAAATTTGATGTCTGCGACCATTCGGGGCCAGCTGCCCATGCGAGTCTATAATTACTTTTGCCACTTTGCTTTTGTGGAGTCATTCATTATGAGCCCGTTCTTATCTTGTCATACCTCTGTGTCATTAGCAATGTTTGAATGCATTAGTGACCAAAGGCAGGTTTAGCAGGCAGCGATTAGAGCGGTGGGGCTGCCAGCTGCCTGAGTGATGTTTGAAATATTGGAATTGTTCTGTTCATTTTTATCCAAACAGGAGAGTGAGGCATCAGCGGTGAAGCCAGTGCTGCTTCAAGGGGGAAATATTTTGCTCTTTTATCTCAGCGAGATCGCTTTCACAATTAACCTCATATTAACTGGGCTCCGAAGACATGGTGTCCACTGAAATAGGACATGTGGTGTCGTAGTTGCAGAGGTTTGTTTAAACAAGCACTGTGCTTGGAAAAGCATCATCTCACCAACCTACAACTCCATAAAAGCTGCTTCCGCAGATCCCAGAATGTGTAACACACACATGCACCTCTAAATATAGAGGTGCTTACAGCCTCGCTGTATGGATCTGCAATTTATCTGCAGCCAGTCTTGTGATAATGGGACCTCCAGCCTGTCAGGGAAAGGTTTAACTAGGAGTGAGCCCTCAGAGCACATTTGCTGAACCCCAGCCCTAATGAAACCCCTTCAGGAGTGTATGCGGGGGTCCTGCTGCTCCCTTGCCTCCCATCCCCATTTGTCAGCTCCAGATAGGATTATCTATCACCTCTCTCCTCCGAACCCCTGGTTCTCAGTGCTCTGCTCTCATCTTCCTAACACTCAGATTATTGATCTTCCAAAAATGAAGTGAACATAGAAATGTATTTCCATTTATGAACTATAAATTCAGCTCTTTATTAAAAAAGCCTGTCTGCATCCTCCTGGTGTCAAATATTATGGGACAGATTTAAAAATTACTATGTTGCAGGTACAATTAGTTGCTGGCTAAAATAGCACTGTGTGGCCCCTCATGCCTGCAGACATCTAGGTAGGGACCATTATTGTAGCATTTTTCTGAAGCTTTGAAGATATCTAAGGCATCATATATTTCTAATAAAGGCAACTTTTATATGCACACAGCTCCTGAACTCAAACAACACAACTGTTGTATTTTCTCTCCCTGGAAAACAGCAGTATATTTTACTCTTCTGT
Source organism: Forpus xanthops (assembly GCA_032466535.1). Lineage (NCBI taxonomy): Eukaryota > Metazoa > Chordata > Aves > Psittaciformes > Psittacidae > Forpus > Forpus xanthops. The sequence goes on along the minus strand of JASSUY010037069.1, from coordinate 1,247 downwards.
GGAAGCAAACAATATTTATGGAAATAAGAGAAAGTTTTACTGGATATGGTCTTGCATATCTACTTTAATACTTACTAGATGAGTAGAAGATTTTCAAAAAGGCTTTGGATGATTACACCATGTGGTGTTAGTATATATGAAATCACTGGCACAGCTTTTGCATGCTGCTGAATTTCAAAAGTTGGAGAAATATGTCCTTTGATTGCTTTAATTTCATTTACCCTTAATTTCATCAAGTGAACTCTCTTTCTCATCACCTGGTGGTTACTAGATAGCACATAAATTAAGCCTGATTACTTTTTTTCCTTTGTTTCTTTGCCATATGTAAAACTGCTCCAGGTTTTTGTTTTGTTTTGTTTTAAAATAGTTCATAGCACTTGTACTTGTTGAAGTGCTCACAGGTGCCCCGTTTTTGCTGTTCCACCCTGGGGTCATGAATGAAGGAGCAAATCATCTGCCTCCTGAGCATGAGGAAAGACCCAGCACGGAGAATTGCTGGGACTTCTAGCAAACCCTCAGTGGGATGCAAAGTAATCGTAGCACAGAAAATTCATAACCTACTGCTAGGAAAAGATAGAGAAAAAAAAAACTTAATCTACGTTACTGCAGATCATTTTTGTACCTTCCATCATGTGCAAGTCTTTGGACATTGTTTGATTAAAAAAATAATTATTTAAATTGATATTAGATAAACCTAATCCTAGTCTTACAAGGAAGAGATGTGTTCACTTTGCCCTGATATGTACCTTTATTGGTGAGTTAAGAAGTTTGCCTGACAAGGAAAATGCAGTAACTGCAATCAGTCTAACATCTTCATGCCACATTTGATGTAGTGACACAGAACAGCTTGGTTAAAGCATAAGATGGAAGCCTTCATCGGGAGGAAGACCTTCACCATATGGACCAGATTGCCCCAGAGAAGTAGGAAGACATCCACCAGTAGGATGCTGTTGGGCTGTAATGGAACCAATGAGTTGGCTTCATTTGGAGCTTGGCTCAGATGCCTCTATAAAATGCCCATAGCATGGGGAACAAACAAGAGGAATTAGAGACGTGCACATCTACGTGGGTATGATATCATAGGCATCACAGAAACATGGTGGGATGACTCCTATGACTGGTGTATTGGAATGGAAAATTACAGGCTCTTTAGGAAAGACAGTCCTGGTTGGCGGGGAGGGGGAGTTGCTGTTTATGTAAGGGATAGGCTGGAGAGTATGGAACTCTGTCTGGGGACAGGTGAGCAG
>JASSUY010037068.1:0-11257 GCA_032466535.1 Forpus xanthops | reverse complement strand
CTGCTTTTAGGAAGATTTGTTCCACAAACATTAATGGAGGGTTTGGTGTAACAGATCTGAGCCCACGTAATGTAGCTCTTCAGGAAGAAGAAAGTTTACAGGTTGTTTCTGGCAGAGTCTATGATCGCTTACAGCAGAATAAATGCTGCAGTGCAGTGTCTGTGCTTCAGGAAGCCTTATGGTGGTCCCTGAGGGCCCTTGCTTCCCTGTCAGCCTTGGGGGGCCAGCTCTGTAAAAGAGCACATCACAGCAGGCAGCCCTCTTCACTGTACCAGGGCTGTTCTCATTCCTGAGGGGCATTTCTGAAACTGTTTCTGGTTCAAGCAGAGAGATCTGGGGTGATCTCAGCTATTCTGAGGAGCTCAGTCCCCAGCTGAGCCTCCCAAAAACTCCTAGGGAAAGGTGGCATTACACTGTAGCTTTACAGGATGAAGAGGCCCCCAGGATTAGGAGCAACAAGCCTGATAGATGTATGATAAGGTTGGGCACCCCCGACCCCTGCTAGCTTGTAGCTACTCCATCAGCACAAACTATCCGGGACTCTTGTTTTACACTTGCCACACACAACCTCATCTTTCCTTCTAGCTGAGTGTTTTTCTGCAAATGGTCTGTGGACCTCTGTAGGATGGGCTGCTTTTAAGGGTATTTTAAAAGTGAACTGAGAAATTCAAGCCTATTGTTTAATGAGTCTAGAAGTTATTCCCCAGGTCTGCACAGACATTGAAAAGCTTTTAGGGGTCTGTAAAATGAAAACCTGTGTTCCGTTTTCAATATATATATCATTGCTGTGACTGCTGTGGCACGAGGTCAATGATTCCATCGTGACTGTGGGGTGATTTCCCCAGCTTTAACAGTGACACTGTTGTGAGGATTGGACTCCGGCTGCCTGGGCCTGCAGGCTGCTTTCCACTGCAAGCAGCAGCAATGAAATGGAGTTGGCCCATGTGTGGGCTGTTAAAATCTGCAGGGTATTTGGAGGAGTTTTATATGTTTTCCATATTTTCAAAAGTACTTTCCATCCATCCAAAGAGTTTACAGAAATAACTTGCTGCAAAAATATAAAAAGCAGCAACTGTTTGTATTATGTGGAAATGTTAATTTAAACTTACTGGGTCTAGACCACATAGTTTACTTCCTAGCACTTAGTGCATGTCAGTAAGCATACTGCGTGCTTTCTGAAGCACCATGAATCAATAAGGACTGAAAGTCAGCCAAGGCTCCTTCAGTCCCCTCCACGATATAACTGCAGCCAGCAAGATGCCATGGAGAGCACAGTGCTATGTGCGCCGTGTGAGTATGGAGAAGGGTAGCAGCAGAATGGAATGCATCTAGACTAAGTGCAGAAACTTGTATGAAGTCCACATAAGGAACCCAGCGAGTTACATCTGAGGGGGCTGCTTTATTCTGATGCTACGTCAATTTGATGCTTGCAGTTTTGTGGGCCTATATAAAAAGACAGACATGATGGGTATCTAGCAGCTAATTCCAGACACAGACAGAAATTAGTACACTTGAGTTGCTAATTCCTTGAAGATATGAGCTGCTTCAGATATAAATATTAGCATATGGCTCACTGTGCAGTGACTACCCACAAAAATATCATTTTTAGTTGCATTAAGCCAAAGCAGAGAAAAATGAAATCCACAAAGGCAAAGATGCATCAGAAATTCACTGGAACTACACCAAAGATGTACCCTGCATAAATAACCTTAACAAACAATAATTAACACAGCCAGCATGCTTCATCATACTGTTAAAGAAAATAGAAACAAAGTTACTTAATCCCATCTGAATTGTAGTATAACACCATGCGTAATGATACAGTCTTCTTTCTTTGGACTGTTGGTTTTGTTTTAAGTAATGGAATGTTTTTGGAGAGTCTAAATTTACTGTTCACAATGAAACTGGATGCTTCCGCCAGCATGTCATAGAATCATAACCAAATGAAGTTTAATTAATAATTGAGTAAATCCTTAGTGATTTTCTGAAATGTAAGGCATGCTCTACATCTGCATGATGCCAGGAGGTCTATGAGGATTATGAGCTGTTTCTGATTAGGAAAATAAGTAGGAGTCCTTGAATCTGGACTAGTGGTGATGGACTGAGCTCTCCTCCCAAGTCTATCCTTAGTGCACAGACCTGGAATTTCAGAGTATTCCAGAGCAGAAATGTAAATTCAGTGCAGCCCTGAGAGGAATGCCACTTTTCCTCATTAGCTGATTTTTGTTTCTTCCTTTATATGATTAAATATAAAGCAGTAAAAAAAGCAAACTCAAAACTAGCAGGGCTTTTACTCTGTCCCTTTTGTCACCTCCTATTCACCACAGGAGTGTATCTATTGTTTTACTATGCTAGAGATGTTCTCAGCTCCCAGAATAGTCCTCAGCACTCCTGGCTTTCAGTTATCTTGAAACTGCTGTACCTTACAACACTGTCCAGATCACATACCAGAGGACCTCAGAAAAGTCAAGTACGAAGGCACAATAGAAACTGTGTGTGAGAGAGAATTTACTGGAATAAAGTAAAACCAAAACGGCATCTTTGTTTCCCCTCAATATAGAGCAACTTCAATGCAGGTACAACCCAAATATGCTTTTCTATTTAAACACATGGTGCAGTCTGTGAGTATTCGAGGACACAAGGCACCAAGCCTCTAGGAAATGAAACGTAAAAGCTACTGTGTGCACTATAGAGAGCAACATTTTTACTGTGTTCAGTCTATTGTGACGTGTGGCTTCATCAAGCTTCACCTTGAGAACAGCTAAGGGACTTGTCTGTACTATTCCATTTAGGAAGCAGCTTCAAAGCTCACTGCTCTTGTTCCAGGAAGCTTTCTGGGGGAACCTTGTTCTTTTTCCTCAATAGTCTTGTGGACCGGAGAGTATCCTCTGGGGCTGTGCATTCCAACTGTTGCCCCGGAGGCCCTACTCTGCTTTCTTCTAACACAAATTCACCTTTGTTGAACACAGATGGTCATGGTTATGTATTCTAAGTGAGATTTTTAAGTGAAGTCTCACTAATGTTTTGTACAGGACTATTAGGATAACTACCTGCTGAAAATCTCTGTTCTGAGGCCCACATCATTCACATTCTCTTTTCATGGTCTGGTCTCCACAAGGGCTCACAGTCATTCTGTGTTGAATACCCACATTTCTTGCCTCACCCCCCTGCCTGGTATGACTTTGATCTCTATGCTATTCAAATTCACAGCATTTTTTTTGCTGTAGCTTTTCATGTCACCCCACGCTTTAGCTGTAAGTCTGCTTCTGCAGAGTGTAAAATATTTACTAATGAAAGAGAAAGAAAAATATTTTACCTTAAAGTCCTAGTCCATATGGTCCCTTCAACCAAAGTTAAATAAAGGAACTTGGCTACTTTCAGTATTAAGCAAATACATAAATGTTAACTATCCCAGAAGAGGGGCCCGTATGTCAACAGATTATAGTTTTCTTCTGAGACATTTCTAAATTATCAGTGAAATGCACAAGAACTGCAAGCATACACCTGTCTTCCAAATTTTCTTGTCCTTATGAGTCAGTTTTGGTATCGGACAAACCAGTTACTCAATGTGCTCTACTGTTGCAATAACACAGACCTGAGAAGGAATGTGGTTCAACCTCTGGTGATATGTTCTACCTTATATAAACCACAGTCGTGGTTAGTGGAAGATTCTGCTTCCTCCCCCACCCACCCCAGATGAAAATCTGAAAATAAGTGTGATAGTGTATCTGGAAACAATCTGTATTTTGAGAACAAAAAAGCAAATGGAAGGAATTAGGATCATTGGAATATCAGTAGTAAATAGCCTTACGCTGTCTCTGAGTGTGCATGTTTTTTTACTGTGGCCAGCTACCCTGTAGCTTTCTGGAGCATACAGCTAGATCCTTGGACCCAGCTGGAAAAAAGTTAGGTTTCCATGCAAGCCTTTGCCAACAGCAGTAAAATGCTCAGGTCAGTGTGTTCAGAAGTAGTTCTGATTCTAAGAATCTAATATAAGCTTCTTAGGAACTAGCCATCAGAAACTGTTAAGATGTCCACTGCCCTCAACTTGCAAAAGTTTATCAGGGAACTGGAGCAAGATAAGTGATATGCAAGCTGCAAAACTTAAACGAGCCTTCACAGAGGACTTACTGAAAGGACAAACTGGAATCTGCATGTGAATCAGTAACAGGTTCTTTGGACTCTGATAATCTCTTTCATATTCAGTAAGAGCAGACACAATACCACTAGGATTTAAAGGGTGGTTTTCACAAAATACACCAGGGCTCTCTGAAAAGTCCTTTTTTGAGAACACAGGTTTACAGTATTTTCTGCACCTGAACGCATTATCAAAATACAATGGGAAAGCTATGTGGGCACTGCAGGAGCACAGCGCCACTGAATGCTGACTTCACCTGGAAACAAGATGCTTTAACTGTGGGCAACTTCTGCAGCCCTTAGGTCCTCTTCAACAGTTTCCCAGGTTTCTTCAGCACTCATCCAGAGTTGATCCAGCTCTGCAGTTATTCCATGAGACACTGGGGGTTCACCCCTCAGCTTCAGTCACTGGCAGTCTCCCCCTCCTATAATGTAAAGTAGTCGTAAAATTCCAAACAAGACAAAGCTCTTCTTGAATTCTGCAGCTGTGCTCCTTTCTAGTACTGCCCCTTTCCCTCACATAACTGTGGAACATACCTTTATTCTCCTAAAGCTTCTACACAAACAAGGAGGAAAAAACCCATTAAAGGAAAGGTGTGCCTGGTAATTCAATTACTTGCTTATCATCAGTAGCCCTGAGGGGTAGTTGATGTTGCTGGCTCCAGTAACTCCTCCTCTCAATTGATCTCTTTGTAGAAGGTTTTTACAACCTTTAACAGCAGGCAGTGAGGAGGGGATGGTAGAGGGGAAGCATGGGATTTGGGTACCCGTAGCATAGCCTGTAGCTAGCAGCAGGCAGAATGCTACAGATGGAGCTGAGGTTTGTGAAGGGCAAATGAGCAGTCTGCTGTCTGTGCTCTTGTTAATAGCTCTCAAATATGTATTTCTTAAATTATCTGATGAGCTCAAAAGATAGGTGCTGGCATAGGAAGAGAGGATTTTAAACAAACTGTCTGTCATCTCAGGTAAGAGAGAGGGGTTACTGTAGGAGAGTCATATGCTTAATGTTTTCCTGCAGTGTCTGGAAATACTCAAATGTTTGGTGTGAATTAATACCTTGCAAGAAAACTGTTTACTTGGAGAGTGATTCTTAGCTTTTAAAAGAAGATACTTTCTGACAAGTATGATTTTGATTCCTATCACTGCACACTTCCTTTTTAGTTTTCCCACTCACCTAATGTAGTTACATGTGTCCACAATCCCAAAATACAGGGGCTGTTTCTTCAGGTGCATGTGATGAACAACGTGGTGGCAGCAGATGTGTGTAGATCTCATCCTTGTGTAAGAGGCATAAAGCTGGGCACAATCCTATGCTCATTGCTACAAATACTACATTGTTTGTGTTGGGAAAACAAAGGTATCTTGATGTGATATGCTGTGATGTCATTTTGCTGTGTGCTACTGGACCGCGTGGTTCAGGCCCACCACTTTCTGTACTGTGGGTTGGGGTCAGGCTTCTACTTAGACACTGTCGTGTCTGGGCTGAGGCTTGGACAGTGCAAGGACTCTGGCTGAGGTGATTTCTCCAGAGAGCAGCTGTCTGAAAATCATCAGAGAGTGAACAGAGTGATGGCTAGTGGTTCCCCTTCAAGGCATGCTGTGGAGTGTGCTGCAGAAATAAGGAAAAAGCATTAGAGTATAAGTGGCTTCTGCGCTTCCTAGGAGAAGCTGTTATTTTGCATAGTCTGAATCCCATGATGAGGTTTAACAGCAGTTTCTTGTATTTTGCCTGAATTAGATAACCTTGCTATTTTGGGGGGATTTGTTACATGTTCATATGATGTGAAGAGTTAGTTATTTTGAATAGATTTTGTTTTAATTGGGTAACATTTAAAAAATATCCCACATTAACTGTTTAAACACAGCTGTTCCGCAAAACTCAAAACAACTGCTGCACTCCTCCCAGGAAAACACTGCTGAAGAGCACCTAGCCTGCTCTTTGAGGGTTTATTTCTCAGGCCAAGTTTTCACACAGACACAGTCATTCCACACAATACACCAACCTCTCTGCTTAATTTGACTGAGAAAGTTAAAATAGGCACGTTATGTAATGATGTTTATCTTTACATCAGGAAGTCAACTAAGAAGCTGTTAAGCTGATATTATATAACACAGCCCTGGTTATAGAAAGTGTGGAGGAAGATGATCTAGGTTGATGCATGTCATATTGGTGGTGATTGTTAACGATTATAATTAATACTGTTTTGTATGCTTTTGTTTGATGCTTGGCAGCCTTCCAGAAGGTGTTTGAGCATTAGCAGCCAGGCACTGAACTCTTAATGGTTCATGGGCATTCCAATTATACCATTCTATACATAAGTTAAATACACTTGAATATTCAAATGAAATAGAGGTTGTGTATGATTTCCCATAAAACTCTAGTTCCTGAGGTCACTTGAATAATAAAATTCACTCTTTTGTAGGGTTGTGAACTGTCTCAAACTGAATAGATATAATTATTACAGGAGCAAAAGGAAGATGAGATGACTTCATACACATGACATACAACACCTAATTAAACAAGAGCTCAAACAACTTTAGTGCACACCAAAGATAAGATTTTTTTTTTCTTAATTAAAAGAAAAAAGACCAGTTCTCTCTTACTCTCCCTGTAAAAAGGAACACGTTCATCCACTAGTCATACTCAGCTGGACTCTCTAGCCATAAAAATAAAGGCATCCTTTATTCTGATCAAGGTTCAATTAACCTAAGGCAAATTTCAGTTATGAGGACAAACACTGGTTATATAGCTCACAAATTAAAAATAATAAGCTTGTATTACTGTGGAAACAGTCTTCTCTGTGTGAAAAAGATAAGAATTAAACAGATGCGTAAGATGATTCCATAAAAATTCTGAGTAGGCTTCATTAAGCTAAGCCATGATTTTTAATACAACTTTGAATTTAACAACTGGAATAAAATTGGATTCTTCTGTGTGTGATAGGCAGCAACTTATTTTACCCACAAGAATGATGATGAAAGAGCGACCTTGTATTTTGACTGTTAACAGTATATATAGCAGGCACGTGACTCATTGGTTGTGTGACAGCAACTGCGCAATACAATGAGAAGAGTAGCTTTAATCTTTAGTAGCCTCATGAAAATCAGCTGTATGTAGTAGCTCCTGCAGAAAAAGACATGCTACCTGCCAAGCTCTCATTCAAGCAGAATGCTTCTATTTGAAGTTGTTTGCATCTCTTAACCCACATTATAGATTATATAGAAAAGGCATTCCCCTGAAAAGACAGCTCCTGGAAAGTAAGGCTGTGGCACATGATCCCACCTTATCTGACATCGGAGAATCCTGATGAGTGGATGCATAATGAACAAGCTAACTTCACTCAGACTTCGTTCTTTATTAGCCAGGGGAAATTAGGCTTGATTAGTTTCATTGCTTCCGCAGTTAGCTGTGAAGCATTGCACTCAGTTTGCAGGGGAAGTGATGTGAAAGCTTTTTTGCAGCTGTCAGAGATCCATTCATGAGTAACATTTCCCAATTTTGTATGAAAAAGGGAAATAATTGTCTCTGTATACTATGTAGTAACTGCTATGCTATATGGTGACTTTGGACCTTAAACAGATTATGAATATAAGATTAAAAGATTCAATTTTCTTGTTCTTTTGTTTTCTCATATTAATAAGCCCAATATAAAAAACCCTCTTCAGTTTTACTCTTTATTCTTCAACTGTCAGACTAAAGTTAATATTATTAATGCAAGTAATATGCCCATATAGACCGGCATCCAACTTGAATATGAATACATGTACCAGTATTTATTGAGTTAGTCTACCCTACCTTCTGAGTTTGTCTGAGCTTATTAGTGTTGTATTTTTTTGGCCATACTGGTAACTGTAAAGTTTTGCAGTGTAGCAATGTCTGCTATGCTTTTTGACTTGGTTTTCAAATGATTATTTTTTGTGTTGATAGGTATGTTATGTGTGGATCTTGTGAAGATTTCTTGAAGCCTCTTTTTGAAGTTCTGAGTTCATCAAACCTCTCCAGTTACTATGTGGGGTGCCAGCTGCAAAGAATACAGTTTTGAAGTGGAGTCTGGCAGCTGGCCTGTCTTGAGGAGATAGGAGCTGGTGTATGATTGGGTACAAATCCCTAGTAGAGGTCATTATTGTGATTTTTCAGAGGAGGCAACTACCAACAAGCTCTGACATAGTTTCTCAAAAGGGAAAACATTGTCTCTGTTTCACTGTGTGTTTGTAAACTGGTTTTATTAGCCTGTCTCACAGGGCCTGCTTTTCTCGTGTGCAAATGGCATGGACTAGGAGCAGGTGGCTGTTATGGAAAGTATTTTCACATCTGGGCAACATGTTTGCGTTGTGCTTGCCTCCTTGCTGCCAAAAGTCTCCTGCTTCCATATTGCACACCTCCCTAAACACCATGTCTTCAAATGGGTAGAGCAATACATGTTCAAGCAAGCTGCTTGCTTGTCCCAAACAGAGCATCCCAAGCAGGCTTACTGACAGTGATTGCCAAGGAAGGGATTTTAACTGTGGGATCTGAAGGCAGGCAGACAGGACTTTAGGTCAGACCCTCAGCCACTTCTGGGGCCAAAAGGGCTACAGCAGTGACAGGCTGCTGCTTTGTATAATTTTTTTGTTCTGGAGTTCCTACACCAAGGGTCATGCTGGAGCACAGCCAGGATGTGTTTAGCTCAGAGTAGTATAATGCTGACTTGTATGCAGCAGTCACAGTTTAAGTACAAGCCTCTCTGTATGCTGTCTATAAGGGTATGATTAAGTGATATTGCTTAAGCCGTGGCACAAACGATGCTCTGGTTCATACCCAGTTTTCCCCTCCTCCAAGGGAACTACACAATTTCCTGAAAACTGGAGCCTGAAAAAAGTGATGTGTAATACAGGGCAGTTCTGCAACACTGGCTCTTACTGCAGTGTGCTAGTAAATGTGCCATTTTCCATTCATAAGATTTTCTATATGCACTAGAATTTCAAACCCACTTTATATATTGTAGTTTAGTATTGTGCTTTCTGGTTCAACCACTTTCAATCGACAAATATACTCCTTGAACTGAAACAGAAGTGCCGGGAACCAACACAGCTCTCTGAGGTACAATAAGGCTCACCTAATTGCTTCCTGGCTTGCTGATCCATCATCCTGACCCCCTCTTTGATGTCGTCTTTTTTTTTCCTGGAGCATTAGTAACAAGTGAGAAACGCTGTCTCAGGATGTTTTATAGGGGATTATTTCTCTATCCCCAACACAATGACCGTATGTAATGGGATTACCTCTTATTTTAAATAAAAAAGCCTTGGAAACATCAAATACTGTTTATTGAAAAAAAATTCTTTGTAATAATACATTTTTGTCAGTCAGCAAAAGCAGCCTAACTGCTGCAGATGTCTTCTTTCTGCTAGCTAAATTTAGGCTGTTCTTCCTCTCCTTCTGTATACATATTCCTTTGACATCAAGAGGACTGTGGCCCCTTTAGAGTGTATTTATTGCTGTTGTAAACAGGGAAAACTGATGAGGCCAGATGATGGAGTCTTTTGCCAGTTTCCCTTCTTAGCATGCTTTAAGTTCAAAATACATAAGCTGGTGCCATTAGTGTCAAAATTCTGAAAGTATGAAAACACAACTGGAAATGAGGAAAATGGGAAATATGTGTCAGCACTAAATGTATATTCTGTTTTCTTCAATGAGAAATGAACAATTTCACAGGACACAGCTGTGGGAAGAGAAGAAACTCCTGGTTCAAACCTACAAACCATGGGACTATTGAGGAGAAGGGGGAGAAGAGAGTAAGAGGCCTTTTCTCGTTCTGGGTTAGGTTTTTTTGCAGTGTAAGTTGTATGTAAGATTAGGACTTTGCTACAGCCAAATCTAGTCCTGATTTTTAGACTTCACATTTGCAGGAGTTGCCCAGGAAATTGTTTTTTTAGGTACCTGGAATAAGCTCTTGTACATTTTTAGTTGTGCCTAAATCAAAAAAGTGTAAATGAAAACGCAAACTTTGATCAAAAAAAAAAAATCACATCAGCAGCGCTTGTTTCGAACTTTCAATCCTCTCTGCCTCTCATGTGCACATCCACACAGGGTTTGAAGCGTTTCACATCTGACATTCCGTTTGATTGTCCACCTGATTGAGAAATATGTAACATTCCCCTCAGTACAAGCATTTGAGTACCCCTAAATTCATCAGTTTTAAGATACATTTTCCCTTTAACAGGCTTCTAGGACATACCACAAAGACCATCATGCATCTATCCAAGTCACCAATTTCTATGCCCTGTCTCCTTCTTGCTATCGTGCAAAAAAGCAAGCTGTTTGTATTGCTTTTGAAAGCACTGCATTACTATCTCTGTGCCAGTTTTTAGAAAGCAGCTTTCGTGATTCTGATCAGTTCATGCTGTCAGCCTACACAACCCACTTCTTAAACTTTCAGATAAGCAAGGCTTTTCATGCTTTCTTCCATGATGTCCTTACAGTAACCTTACGTCCTCTGTTAACCTCAGCAAAGTTATTTCTTCATCCTCCTTCAAATAAGCCCTCCCTCTCTTTCTCTTTGCCAGGATGACTGAAGTTAAAAACCCAGCAACAGGTGGATGCTGGTGTTCTATGTATTGCTAGGTAAGGTTTCTGTATTTCCCCACGACTTCCTGTCGCGTAATTGGGCTGTCAACTTACTGGAACAAGGAACATCTAAGCTCTCTATTTGTAGGGCAGGTAGCGCAACAGCAGCTGATCCGTACCTGGGACTCTTACCGTATCACTGCCAACACAGTTATTTAGTCCATTTTTGCCCATTAACTGCTGCCAGCCACGTACACGTTCGGTAACGTGGTCTAAGGGGGATAACCGGTACTGACAAGTAACCCGGCGGCACAGTCGTACCTGTCCCACCTTCGTACAGCACACATCACCCATCACCGCCGGCGCGCCCGGGACAGCGGTCCCACCGCCGGGCACGCTCAAAAGCGGGCTTCGCCCAGCGGACCAGACCGGGCCCAACCGCGCCGGCGGAGAAAGCGACGGAAGCAGGGAGCACCCCGCCGGCCGCGGGGGGCTGGCCGGAGGGGGGAGCCGGACCCACGGGGCGCCTGGCGCCGTGTAGCGGATCCAACCCCCCTTTCTGGCGGCGGGCGTGCG
>JASSUY010037067.1:0-13919 GCA_032466535.1 Forpus xanthops | reverse complement strand
TGTCCAACCCGGCCTTGAACACCACCAGGGATGGAGCATTCACAACTTCCCTGGGCAACACATTCCAGTACCTCACCACCCTTACAGTAAAGAACTTCTTCCTTATATCCAATCTGAACTTCCCCTGTTTCAGTTTGAAACCATTAGCCCTTGTCCTGTCACTACAGTCCCTAATGGAAAGTCCCTCCCCACCATCCCTGTAGGCCCCCTTCAGATACTGGAAGGCTGCTCCGATGTCTCCACACAGCTTCTCTTCTCCAGGCTCAACAGCCCCAACTTTCTCATCCTGTCTCCATACAGGAAGTGCTCCCATTATTTCCAAAGTGAGCTAATGCTTTTTTAACCACCATCAGGCACTGCAGGCTCACAGTCACCTGCATCTGGCCACCAGCTGAATGTAAATCCCAATATAAGATCCAGAAGACATTCAGCAGAGGAGAGAGTTGGCAATGCATGAGCACACTTTAACTGATTAATGCACTAGTAGTTCTGCCCTCATTGATTGGAAATGTCCAGCACATTTCACTCAGCATATTCATGTCCTCAGCACGATCACGGGTGGAAAACAAAGCTCCAGAGTTGCATTTGTGTTGTGTAGATTATCCACACGCTTAGTGAACTGACACAGTGAGTGGTGTACAGCTTTAAATGCTGATGGTAAAGAGCCCAGACCTCATGCTCCATTAATTTTCTTCACTGAGGCATAAAGAATGTCTAAACTAGTATTAATTCTGTTAATGTCAGATATTTCCCAGGTGGAATGATGAGGAATTTCATGGAAAGAGAGTTTCAATCAGCCAGAGCACAACTCATTTATTGTTTAAAGCTTCGCATGTGTTTGTTTCCTATAGTATAAACCACTTCCCTGGCTGCTTTCAAACTCTGTCTCCTAGAAAGCAGAAATCAGGAATCGATTCCAGAACCTGCATGTCAAGGTCTGTATGCTCGAAATGGGGACATTTTCCTCTTCTAATTTCCAATCAGTGCCAAGAATAATCCCACAAAATCAGGCATATTTTCAAAAGGAAACAGCCAGCCCCATTTCAGCTACATCCCTGTTAAGGATTTCTGCTGCATGGTCACATCATAACAAGATTACAAGAGAGACATTGAGGTGCTGGAGCGGGGCCGGAGGTGGTGTAGGGCCTGGAGCACAGTGTGATGGGGAAGGGCTGAGGGACCTGGGGGGTTCAGATGGAGAAGAGAAGGCTCAGGGGGGACCTGATGGCTCCCTACAACTGCTGAGAGGAGGATGGAGCCAGGAGGGGGCTGCGCTCTGCTCCCAAGGAACAAGGGATGGGCCAAGAGGAAACGGCCTCAAGCTGCACCAGGGCAGGTTTAGATGGAGCTGAGGAACAGTTCCTTCCCAAAGGGTGCTCAGCATTGGAACTGCCCAGGGCAGGGATGGAGTCACTGTCCCTGTAGGTGTTCATACACCCTGGAGCCAAGGCCTCAGTGCCATGGGTCAGTGGTGGCCTTGGCAGTGGTGGCAATGGTTGGAGTGGATGAGCTGAAAGGTCTTTCCCAACCTGGTTGACTCTATGGTTCTATAACCACACACCTACAGTAGAAAGCAGAATTACACAACTGCCAAGCGCAGGGATCCAAACCCACGAGACAGACAAATTAGCCTACAAGAAGAGTTTTCTGTCCGGCTGTATTGCATTTTACACTGTATAAACCAAACTGGGATCGCTGCGGTCGGATGGGCAGCGACAGGCACACAAACAGTACATTTGTTATCATGCTCCCATCTGGAAATGAACGCGCAGACAAACGCAGACCATACATTGCTCACGGGCACCCTCTGCTGACCCCGGAGCTCATCCACAAGGAATAACCCATTTCCAGTCCAGCACATGTGCTAGAGTGACCCTGGGCACTTACGCAACCTTTGTCATGTTTACATGATGTTATTTTTACCCCAGAACAATCCTGGAATGAAGTCTGAGGATCCCAAATCCAACCATTTCTTGGGCCTCTCTTCCTTCATCTTCCTCTCTCCTTTCTCTCTTTTTCTCCTCAAAACCTTGGCGAATTTAACTACTTCCTTTCCTATTTTGTCGGGAAAGCAAACGAATCCCGTTTTCCACATCCGTATTTTGCCAAGCTGTGCTAGGAACAATTCCCAAGGCCCTTCCAAAGTGCCAGGGCAAACACAAGCAGATGAGAAGCAAAGACAGGTTTGTTCCCTGGTTTTTCATATATAGAGGAGGGGAACTGTGCTCGCTGGGCTGCAGATGGAAACTTCAAGCCAAGAGCAACGGACAGCTTTTGGAGTGTTTCAAACTCCGGATGTCCAACTGAAGACAGGTCCTTGGAATGAGCCTATTTATAGAAACTCAAGAAATTCAGGCTCGTTTATAGTGTCTCCAGCTGAAGAATGAAAAAGCAGCGGTTGAAAACGTTGGCCAGCTCTGCTTTATCCCAGCCTTATCTGTTTATCCTGTGAACTTTAGGCAAAAAGCCAAATGGAAGGGCTTTAATGGAAAAGCATCCAATCAAACATTAATAGGAGTACAGTTCCATTGCTGCTTTTATCAGGTCAATCACTGCGAGCACGCCTTTGCTTTCAGTCTTGCTTTCTATTCACAGCATTTCAGGGGCAACACCAGCGAGAAGCAGAGCAGTGCTTTAGTGTCAACAGCAAAATTAGCTATAAAATATCACTATGGGAATGAAAAGAGAAGATTAAAGTGCTGTTAAAAGTGGGTTTGTGTATTTAACGGTGGAGAATTCATGAAGTGGAAGTGTTTTGTACCAGTTCTCGAGTCTTATTGCATTGATGCTGTACAATGCTTTAAAACATGACACATCACTTGAAGAAATTATAACATGGGACATGTGCTGGTGACAATCTGAACTCACAGGCGCTATGGGGCCCACTGAGTTCAATAGACAGTCAGGAATCTGCTTAGGAAACAGCAAGGGCTGTTTAAGAATGTATTCCTTGCTTTCCATTGCATGAGCCCTCCAAGATGCTCATGAGGCCTCATTTGGAGTATTGTGTGCAGTTCTGGTGTCCTCAACATAAAAAGGACATGGAACTGTTGGAACAAGTCCAGAAGAGGGCCACGAGGATGATCAGGGGCTGGAGCACCTCCTGTGTGAAGATAGGATGATAAAGTTGGGGCTGTTGAGCCTGGAGAAGAGAAGGCTGCGCGGAGACCTCATAGCAGCCTTTCAATATCTGAAGGAGGCCTATAGGGATGCTGGGGAGGGACTCTTCAGGAGGGACTGTAGTGAGAGGACAAGGGGTAACAGGTTCAAACTGAAACAGGGGAAGTTCAGATTGGATCTGAGGAAGAAATTCTTTACTGTAAGGGTGGTGAGGCACTGGAATGTGTTGCCCAGGGAAGCTGTGAATACTCCATTCCTGTGGTGTTCAAGGCCGTGCTGGACATAACCTTGGGAATCATGGTTTAGTGGGAGGTGTGCCTGCCCATGGCAGGGGGGTTGGAACTGGATGATCGTAAGGTCCTTTCCAGCCCTAACTGTTCTGTGATTCTATTCTATGCTCCCAATACAAGGGTTTCACCTGATACATTCGAAAGCCAGAGTGGCAGCATCTATCACACCTCAGCTGAAAGGGTGGGAACAAATATGAGCCTATATCTGCTATACCTGCTAATAGAAAACTACAACCTAAGCCAGTCTGGGTCAGTGCAGCCTGCTCACATGCCTGCCCCAGGACACCCCTCTCCCTCCTTCCCTTTCCTTCTTCTGTCATTGTCCCTGATCCAGACCAAGGTGGGCAATGCAGACCATTAGGATTTCATTCTAGGTTAGGTTTCACCTGGGCTCCTCTTAACACACAGTTCAGCCCATGACTGTACATATGGCTCAGCACAAAGGAGAGTCATGGGAGAAGCAAGTGGTCTAAGAGCAAGGGCAGGAAAAATGAGATCCTCCTCTTCCACCTGCAGGGCTGGCAAACACAAGGATGAAATGACTGCAAGAGCTCTACAGCCACTGCTGATAGAACCCTCAGTGTGGCTTGACCAGCTATCCAATATATCTGCATCATCTGCATCTTTGGCTGCTGTGTTTTGAAGCTGGGGGTTGACCAAAGGGATGCAGTTGCCCTAGAGATCACTCCTCTGGCTGGTAGAGTGCCATAGATAAAATGTGGAGCACGCACACATTGCACACATTTCAAATCTGGAGGAGCCAATCCCCAGACAGCTTTATAATGATTTATCCCTGGACATGAGCCATCGGGCTGGTAAAGCTCAAGAGAAATGGGAGGAGCCATGGGAAGAGCAAAGCCACAGTTATGCTCTGCACCTCACTCTGACATTGGGTGGTTTCCCTGTCTGTGGCAAACTCCTTTTAGACACAGGTCTTCCCTCTACATCTCATCGCCAGCTTTGTGGTGCTCCAAAAGCTCTTTGGTCTGCAGGAGAGGCAACCGGAGGCTACCTGCATCTTCCAGGACAGGCTACAAGTGGATGGACAGGGTTGGGTTTACATCACTCAGTGAAATCAAGCAGATGTGGGAAATATTCCCCAATATCTCAGCATCTTGAGTCCCACATCATGGTTACACTCAGGGCAATGCCCTCACCTAAGTGCAATGCCTTACCAAGTGAAACGCCTCGTGGGAGTGCTGGAAGCTCAGCAGCATGTACTGCAGGACAGACAAAGCCCCCTCTCTCACTATGGGGTATAGCAACTTGGAGAAGACCTGGTGGGGGAGAAAGAAAGCAAATGAGAAGGCAGAATAGCACCACAACACATGGGAGAAGGAACCAGCAGGAAAGAGGCACTGGGCATCTCCCACAGCTGCTTGTCTCTTCCTACTCAATGGCGGATGTTGAAGCAAGCAGCCTGCAGCCAGGTCTCCAGTCATCTCCTATCCAGAGCATCCTAAAAATACCACGTGGGTTATCCTCACCCTCTCTTTTCCAGCTGCAGCTCCATGTCTCCTGTTGGAAGAGGCCTTGCAAGCACAAAAGGATGTTGTAGTTTCTGTTTTATTGTGGCATTTGCAACTTTACCACTAACCTTTCAGGTAGATAGAAAACAAAGGTGTTTTTCAAAGGCAAAGCAATGGTATTTATCCTGCTTCACAGACAATGGCATAAGTTGACAGTGCCCTCTACCATGCTTCTAAGAGCTTCAAAACTCATGTTATTTTAATGGCTGTGTCCTTTTCCTGCGCATTAAACTACAGCAGGAAAGATAAAGAAAAGCCAGAGATGCTTGGCTACTCTGCCACTGCTCAATACACATGGGGGATCACAAGGACAACCGCAGTTATTGATCATGTTCCAATACTAATAATCTTAACAACTACAGTGGTGACTTCCATTGGAGGTTCAGCCTGGTGTTATCCCCATTACACAAAGGAGGGAACAGCAGGATCACAGCGTGGAAAACGCTTTAAAGTGATCAATTTCAGCACTCGATGACACAGTTTTCAGAGAGCACCAACTGCTCGTTGCTGAAAGAGGTCATGGCAGCGGCAGTGGGGGCTTTATCTGCTCTAACAAATGAACTAAGGCCAGGGCACAGGCTTTCAAAATGATCTTTGTGTTGTTAATATACCCACTGGTACTGATTTTGCCTGTGCCAACCAGGCACAGCTGAAGCCACATTCCCAAAGGCAGGTGTTACAAGAGCTCCATAGTTTGGGAAGGAAATGGATTGGCTTGGAAATCCTTGGCTTCTTTTATTTCCTAACCTTTGAGATATCGGTACCTCTGCACACCAAGACCTAAAGAACTGCAGGTTGTTCTGGAGAACAACAGTTTTACCTGCAAAACAGCATCAGCCCAATACCCCATACACAGCAACACAGCATTTGAAAGGCACACAACAATCCCTTCAGACCTTGGGACAGCATCCTCTTGTCTGTACATCTCAAGTCACATCTCATCCTCATTCAGTCGAAGGGCAAGAAGACATCTGAGGCACAGGGACAAGTCTGTTGTTCACATTCATGTTTAAAAGAGCCCACTGACCTTTTCAATCTTAGAAAGAGTAACTTCAATCAAGATGCTGAACTTCTTCACTGCGGCCAAACCCTTCAGCAGAGCAATGATCCACTTGTCTATGTGCTTGCCCAGGGGCCAGGACACCCAGTCGATCATCCTGAAATGAAATACAAGCTCTTCAATTCAATTGAATGCACAGATTGTGGAAGCCAATCTCTTCTCTGAGTAAAACCCCCTGCAAATTCATGTCTAGTGGGATAATTGGGTAAGAGATGGACTTTCAAGAAGCATTTCACATGTTAGTCAAAGCACAGAGGAGCCTGAAGTGGAATTACCCCACTGTCATCATCACACAGTGGTGAGCCACAGTGGAGCAGAGAATCAGAGCCAAGTCCATAGAAGAAAGCGGGGATTTCTTACACTGGCTTCAGCCAGCTTAAGTTCCAGTTTTAACACTAAAACTCCATCCACCACTTCAGTGAAGTGATGATCAGGGTCTGCATTGTGACCATTAGAGAGCAAATTATACCAGTATGAACCTCTTCATCGTTACTGGTAAGGAAAAACCACTTAGATTCAGAGCTTTTAATTCTCTGTGTGGGAAACACTGATTTCCAGGAGCACATTAGAACCCAGTAAATACTGGTAATTAATGGAAACCACATATTCCTGCATGTCCCAGCTAACACATTTCACCTATAGCCACTCCAGCAACTCGTTGTCATGTTTCTGCAAGTTATTAATCCTTCACAGAAGTCACTCCTATAAAAATAACCTCAGACTAAGTGATGACACATTGTTCCTGTTGAAATTTAATGTTAAAGAAAGGAAGAAACCAAGGCTTGGGATTTCCAAGGGTCAAACTCTGCTAAGCATTTCAGTACCTTTGATTTGAAGATATCCCAGATGCTCAGTTTCCCACCTCAGCTATTTTACCCAATCAGTCCCTGTGTCTTGTGCAAAACATATGAAGGGCACACAGATAAGTAACCACCAAAAGGCAAAGAGTAGGAATAAGTGAAGTCTACAAGAAAGAGAAGGCTAGGGAGCAAAGAAGGTTTGAAGAGAAGAATACATTGGGATGTTGAGAACCACCAAAGCTGGGTAATCAGGCAAATGCCAGAAAAGGTTTTACAGACTTTTGCATCAGAAGAGAATAAGGGAAGCCATGCAATCACTATCTATGGAGGGTGCGACGGTGGTTAAAGATATGATATGGCCTCTAGATGTGACTTCCACACTAAACACCTCCTCTGCCTTCATTTTCAGCAAGAGAAATGAATTGATTCGGTTGACAAAGAGGAGGCAGGTAAATGGTTTGAGAATGGAAACAAGAGCAATGACAGCTAATATGAAAGTGAAACATGAAGAGCTCATGAACTCCAACCAAGAGGAGATGGTGATTTCCATCATGTAAAATTCAACTCTGATGAGTTGAAATGACTCTATTAACTTTGGTATGGTGCTTTATGTGGGAAGAATAGGAAGATAATTTCTATAATGATGAAAGGCAATGAAAGCATAGGTGGGAAGAAAGGACGCCATGTCACAGGGAGTTGCCCAAGTCAGGTTTGACAGGATATATGGATTTCTAGTCAAAGGACAGAAGTAGATCATATCTGACTGGCTTTCTGCAAGGAGATCAGAAGCAACATTATTCACGATCTAATGTTAGCACAAACATACCATGTCTGTGAAATCGGTGATGATGCAAAACTGGGGGGGATCATCAAAACAAGAAGAGGATCACAGTAGAATGGAGACCCTGAGCATTAGAAGTGTAGAAGTGGGAGGAAATGTAATGAGTCAAAATACATGCAAGGCACAACAAATGGATGCTACATGACAGGAAATCTTCTGCTTGAAGGCAACCAGCCAGACACCAGGTGACTGCGAGTTCCCAGCATAACAGCCATGGAAAAGGCAAGAAGAAAAAGGTCTTTTCTATGGCAAAATAAGAACCTCTCAAGTCGTTATTAAAGGCCATGATGTCTAAGGCACACAGAACATGATGTACAAACACCACCATCATATCAAAGACTAATGAAGTGGGAGCAGGTGCTGAAAAAGCCAGTTAAGGTGCTCAGGGAAACGCAGAACATTTCCTGTAAGAAAAGCTTAAAACAGCTTGTTTAGCACAGCCACAGGAGAGCAGAGATGGGCAGGGACTACACTGCCTGCGTACATTGAAGGAATAAACACCAGGGAGGCAAAAGAGTTATTTCAGCTATTGATGTGGGTGTAAGATCAAACGAGGGATAAGATGGCCAGAAATATATACAGGCTGGCTATTAGAGGAGAGATTTGAACCATTAAAGCAACCCAAAGGTGGGACAGCTATGAAAGAAGAGCAAGGCAAGCAAAAGCCCTTCCTGCTTCAAGCAGTGTAGTTGAATAACCATGAAAAGGATCTAGGATGTGAATCCCTACAAAGCAGGGAGATGGATCCAGAGATCCAAAGGTCCCTTTTAAGCTGCCTTTTTTTTACAAAGCCATAAAATAACCTTTTCCTCTTTAAGCCCTCATTTACCAGCACTAGTGGCTAAGTTGCAGTCCTGCCTACTGCTGCCTGCACTGTTACAGAAGGAAGAAATTACACTTTAAATTCACAGCGCACTTTGCCCAATGCAAGATCCACAAATGTTTCATAAGCCAGGGCCCCCATTTTCCAAAGGAGACATTTGTTTGGTAGGCTAAACCTGTAAAAGCTCAGATCCTGATTTAAGGAGGTAGCAAGTGCCTGCATCAGTGTGTGATAGCAGACACCTTCATCTGGACATGGGCTCTTTGAACATATATAACTGCAGGACAAATAACAAAACAAATCAGTGAGTGCTTCTGGAGTCGTGGATATGCTTTAATAGAGTTTACCTGAAAACAGACTTTAAAATCACAGAATGACAGAATCAACCAGGTTGGGAAAGACCTTTCAGTTCATCCAGTCCAACCATTCCCCAGCACTGCCAAGGCCACCACTAACCCATAGCACTGTGGGCCTCGTCTACACTACATGTAATTAAAAGACAAAACCTCACTTTTCTGCACTGAGTTGTTGACAATGGAAGCACACAAAGCAACTTTGTGTTCATGAAAGTTTTACCAGATAGAGTAGAATACAAGAAACATTTAGTGAATGGAAGAACTTGAGCATAAAAACCTTCCCATTTTGCAAGCTCGGTACCCATTATGTGTCTTTTTTCCTCCCTTCTCCTCGCTCTTGCATGTACATCCTATAGATCCTGTCGTCAAACTGACCTGCACAAATTCTCCCTTCAAACTGCACATCCATTTCTTCTGTCAAGAACCTCTTGTTCCCTTTTCATATGACAGATGTTCTAAACTATGTCTACTCCTAACATGAGGAATCTTCCCCCCCAGTGATTGAAAACACCAGGATAAAATCCGACCTCGGACCTACTATATCACCTTCTTCAAACGCTTCCAGAAAGCTCTCAATAAAAGGAGGCTGTGGTGTACACCTACACCAGCAGGTGCCAGCCTTTATTTTTGTTACCTCTATTTGCTCTTCAAACACTCAATCAGAAGCTCAACCCCACACTCAGTTTATTTCCCTGCTGGTAGCTCCCAATCCCAAACTTTGGAGGAAGAGATCTGTGTCCTAAGCTGAAAGATCCTTTCAGCTTCTATGTTTTTCCTTGATTTTCTAGGCATGGAGCACACACACATCCAAAGGCCAATGGTTCCGTTGCTTTCTGGGGCACCCAACCACCATAAACACACTGCCAAGCCTTCTGCCTTTCTCCTAAGTGATCTTAATTACATTTTGCAGGCTCTGCTTAATGTTTGGCTAGCCCTGAGTAATGATTTACTCATCCCTTTGCGTGACAAAGAATGCTTTAAGGAATGATGCAATTGATTTTGCAACCTCTATATTTAGCCATTGGCACTTGTAGAGGATTTATCGCCTGGAGCTAGCAGCAGCAGGTGGCCAGAAGGAGAGAAAGAGGGAGAAAGAGGGTTTAGAACTGAGCTGGTAACTTCACCTTTTGTCTTGGGTTGCTCTGGACTGTGGGAAACCCATGACCTTCTCCAGCAAGTCAAAGAGAAGCAAGTCCTTTCTGCATACATAAAGTTTCCATTAGGAATAATGTGTGTTTTTAACATGTACCCTTACTGGACACACACACACAAATCCTATAATAAGAAGAGGAAAAGACATGTTTCCAGTGAGATCAAGTCACAGCAGCTCCCTTGGGTCAAGTGCATGTGCTACTGTATGCGAACACCTATTTAAATGTAGACCTGAAAGGAAAGCATGAGTCAAATATAGAATCATAGTTTCATTTAGGTTAGAAAAGACCCTTAAGATCATCAAAGATACTCATAAATAAGCGTGGAGCAAGGAACTGGAGCACAGAAGGGCTTTAGGACGTGGACATAAGTGTGCAAGGAAGATCTGGTGACACCAAAGAGGGCACTGGCACTGCAAAGACCAAGTCTAGCCTATCAGGTAGTATTTCTCTCTTCATAATGCCTTGATAAGGTCTCCATTGACTCTGCTTACACAGAGGGCTGGGATAAGCATCATAGAGCACTAAGATGCAGACCAGCAGCACCACATCGACCTGACAAAGATGAAGGTGGAATTACTGAAACAGTTGGGCACACCTCCCTTTCCAAGATGTTTAGTCTCTCCTACCTGCCAATGGCCGTCATCATTTGCACATCAGTAATGCTGTCATCATTGGTTAGGTTTCTTATAACACCATCCATGAGCTCCAGAGGGACAAACTGGACCACGCTGGCCAAGGCGTTGGATGGTGCTTCCTGCTCCTCTGCAAAGACATGGGTAAGTGCCAGCAATGAAGACGTTAGTCTCCAGGAAAACCAGCCACATGAGATCATTCCTTGTTTCTGAAAGCCAAATCATTTTTGCCGATATAAATGGAGTACATCATGAGGCTGGGTCATAGCAGATGGGTTGCTGCATGAAGCCATACACAGCCCAAAGGGAGGAAGAAATCAGAGGCAGAAGGCTGGGTTGGACAGAGCCTTGGGTGCCATGGTTTAATGGGAGGTGTCCCTGCCCATGGCAGGGGGGTTGGAACTGGATGATCTTAAGCTCCATTCAAACCCTAACTACTCTATGATTCTATGATTCCATGATCTTGTGTCCTAGATTTCCTCTCTTTATGCTAAGTACTCCAAATAATTTCAGTGAGATGCAACTGCAGGTTTACCTCATGAAGCACCTTCCAAAGGATGAGGATTTCATACAGAGGGCACTGAAAAATCCTTCTCATGGGCATAGCAATAGCTGGAGCAGGAGCTCGCCCACTGCCAGAGCTCAGCCTTTCATGGCACTGGTACCTCCAAAAAACTTCTGAGACCCTCTACAATAACCTAAAGGCCCCATAAGTTGGTTAAATACCTTCTGTCCCACCTTAAGGTATGATCCCAGTCAGCGATATAGCAGGGCTTCTACCTCTACATTGGTGCAAAACAACTCCTTAGCTCTGTCCCTGTTTTCTGGTAGGGATCAGGCTGTGGGGTCTCACCAAGTCAGCCATAAGAGCTTTTCTAAAAGCTTTGGAGTGCCACTCACCAACTGCAGATAAAGCGCTTTCCATTAAGCTCAGCTGATGCTGGAAAATGCTGAACACACAAAACGGTGCTGCAGATGTTTCAGCGCAGTTAACTATGTGTACAGAGTGTGGGGTTTCATAGAATCACAGAGTGGCTTGGGTTGAAGGGGCCTCCTTAAAGCTTACCCAGTTCTAACCTCCAGCCACAGGCAGGGACACCTTTCACTAGAGCAGGATCACTGTATAGCCAATGGATTTGCATTCCTCAAGCTTCCCTATGCTGTTCCTATGCCATTGCTCACTCACTGTTTATTGCCTTCTTCCCAAAACCTTACTGTTTTACACAGAGGTTTGGAGCAAATTGTCTTCCGTGGGTACCTTTAAGGGATGCTTGTTTATTACATTTCAGCTGTGGCTCCACTTCTGGAGCAGATGAGACCCATGCAAGACACCAAACTAAGCAAATTTAACTTCATCAGAGCCAACATTCACATTCCCATCCCCTCTTTTAGTTTTCTTTTTGTTCCTTTTCATTACCTGTTGAAGAAATGATGGTGAACAGCTCCTTCAAAGAGGGCAAGATGGCTGAGGTCTGAGCCCTCCAGATCCTTTGCAGCAGGCCACTCACTTTATTCACCTGCTCCAAGAACTCCATGATGGCTTCTTCCCCCTCGGAAACACACTGGAACTGCCCAATGCACCGGATAAGCTGCTGACAGAACAAGACCTGGTGTTTTCCTGTGGGAATGCACTGAGGATGCTGGGTTAAGAGTTTGCTGATCTTCGCACACTGCTTGGGGCTCGGCCTCTCGCAGACCTTCCGGAGCACCTCAATCCTCAATAAGCTGAAGATGCTGTTTGCTGATGGACTGTCCAGGACAAACTGCAGTCCTAATTGGATATAATCAAGTACATAATGGCTTCTCTTCCCTAGCGGTCCATAACCTTCCTGAAGGAGACTCAGCAGGAAGCGGACGTTGAAGAACTCCTCAAACTCCTCTGGGTGATAGTGGCCATAGACCTCCAAAACCTCTTTCCCAATCTCTCTTTTATACTTGGTGTCCCCTGTGAGATAAAGCTTGGTAGACAGCTCCAGCATGGACCAGCATTGCTCGCTGTCCATGGGCTGCTTTGCTGCCTCAATGACACGCCTCACAAGCCCTTGCTTCACGTTGTTGGGGTATGAGGACATCACCACGGCTTCCAGTATCTTGTCCATCTTTGCTCCCAGCTGCTGAAAGAGAGGAAAAGAGCAGCAGATTAGTTTAAACAGAGTCTGCTGAGCTTTCAAGCCCAGGTTGATGAGGGAGATCAAAGGAGAGCTGTCTGGGACCCCTATGAAGATGATAGTTCTTCTGCCCTTTTCATGGTGGCATTCAGAAAAGCCTTCACCCAAAAGCCTCCAAACTCAATTAATACACAAAAATACAGAATTTCTTCAAACTAATCACACATTTGAACAATTTTGTCTTCTAAACAACCAACTACAACCTTACACTTGACCCTAGGGATGGATGAGCTCCCTCTCCTTGATGGCTTCAACAACTCAAGATGATGCCATAGACCTACAGAAGGGTTGGGTGGGGAATTGGGGAAGCCAAGGTCTCCCATTGGTGTCTACATGTTTATGTGTCCTAAAGAGACAAAGATGCTCCCATTGACTTCACATGCAGGGGAGGAAAGCAAAGCCCTGGGAAGCAGCGATGGGATTGCAGGCTCTGTGTGCAATTGCAGGGGTGTAGGTTTGGCACTCACACCGTGCTGCCAGCCACTCCAGAGGAGTGGTGCAGTCTTGGCTTCTCCCCAGGGACCTGCTGCATTTGTATGCGGGACCAGAGCGAGAAGAGAAAGAAACTGCAGAGTCAGACAAAGTTTCCCATTTGTCACAGCCCAAATTCAGCAGCGATAAAGCATTAGAGGAGGCAGTGCTTAAAGAAACCCTAAGGATTTCCCTAGAAGGGGTCAGAACAGCATCTGTAATTAGCATCTATCATAGGTGTTGGATGCATTACTGCATAAGAAACCCCATTCCAGAGTGATGCAATTAGACAGCCAGGATTTCTTCACCCACAGCTGGTCCCCCAATGTGATGTACTGCACAAATGCACATTTGGAGATCCTCCTTTCCTGACTATAGCCTGAAATGATCCATGGAGCAGGAAAAAGGAAGGTATGCTTCATCATCATATTGACATTAGGACCTCAAAGACACACAGGGAGAACCACCTGAGTTTAGTCTTCTAGTATTGGAAGGGGGCTACAAGGATGCTGGAGAGGGACTCTTCATCAGAGACTGTAGCGATAGGACAAGGGGTGATGGGTTCAAACTGAAACAGGAGAAGTTCAGGTTGTAGATAAGGCAGAAGCTGTTCCCTGGGAGGGTGCTGAGGCGCTGGCACAGGGTGCCCAGAGAAGCTGTGGCTGCCCCATCCCT